>WNWU01000043.1:3666270-3720052 GCA_012654045.1 Ptyas mucosa | reverse complement strand
ATATATATATATATATATATATATATATATATATATATATATATATAAACACAAATCCAGTTTAAAGCATTCTCAATTCCTCACCCTCCCTCCCCAGAGGGTAATGTCCCAAACGTGCCAGTAAAATTCAGGGCTTTGTAGAAGGACAAGATTGTGGGAGGGCAAATGTACCTCAAGGGACAAGCTCTTCGAGGTTACTCCCTTGAGGTGGGCAACCTTCTACCACATAAGCTCCCAGCGACCGGTAAGATCCCACGGTCAGTCTCCTCCAGGTCCCATCAGCTAAACAATGTCGGCTGGCGGGCCCGCGGGGGAGGGCCTCCTCTGTGGCTGCCCTGGCTCTCTGGAACCAATTGCCTCCTGAAGTCAGGACCGCCCCCCACCCTATTGGCCTTCCGGAAAGCAGTGAAGACCTGCCTCTTCTGGCAGGCCTGGGGCCGTTGATCTTGTTATAGTGATCTTGCGAGACCTGGCCACAAATTGGAGTGTATGTGTTTTAACATTTTAATGTTTTACTGTCTTCTTTTAACTTTTGTATGGGATATTGTTGAATTGTTTTATTCTCTGTTGTAAGCCGCCCAGAGTCCGTTGGGAGTTGGGCATAGAAAGGCAACAAAATAAATAAATAATAAATAAATAAATAAACCTAAGCCTTCTATCCAAAGATGAAACCATGGACAGGATAATAGGAGATCGCCTAGCCCTAGAATGTAGACAGGAACCAACCCACATAAGCTTTATAAGCTGAGTCCAGCATTTTGAATTAAACACAGAAACCAATTGGGCCTTCTAATGCCAATTGGATAAAGACTTCCTTGCCCATGGCTTCTGCCTGCTGCTGCAGTAACACCCAGGAGCCCAGGAGAGCCCTCAAAATCTATTCCTTCAGTATAAAGTTGTTGTGGCCCATGCAGTCCCTCACATGCCTCCAGATGCTAAATAACAATTGCTACTGCATATCTGGCCTTGGGTGATGCTGTGCAACTGAGTTTTTGCAGCATTCTGATGATATCTCAACCTAAACTAATATTTGATCTACCGAAGCTGCTTCATACAGATTTTTAATATCATGGGTGAGTAGAGCACAGATGGACATTCCCTCTTGTGATCTGGGGTACCTTACAATAAAGCAACCACAAGCTGGATATCTCCCCTCATGATCACCAATTAGAATCATACACACTCCGGAAGATTAGATTAGATTAGAATTCTTTATTGGCCATGTGTGATTGGACACACAAGGAATTTGTCTTCTTCACCATTTGCTCTACGGGCAATTCAGAAGAATAAAGTGATGGATGCTACTAAATGCTACTAAGAGATTATAGAAGCAAAGGAACATACACCCTTCTTCCACATTTCAGTCCAAGTCATCTATCTGACCAATCAATGCAGCTTTGGTCCCATGCCCAGGTCTAAACACAGACTGGAAGGGATCCAGATAATCCACTTCATTTTGATAAAGGCCCCAAATCTTTTCAATCTCACAAATATATCACGACAGCCTTCCAGAAAGTCATCAATCTAGCCCTTCCCCAGAATAAATCTTGAACAAAGCAACTTTGAACAAAGCTTCTGAATGAAAAGAACCCAACAATGATCTTTTCATTCACCATTTTCATCACCGCCATAAACTTGTGAATGGGTGTGCCCCATTGGGTTTACTTATACTCATTTTATCATTTTCAAGTCCAAAGTATAAATTTCTGGAGAGCAAAGTGCAATGCTTCATTTTTAAGTGAGCTGCATTTTTAATTTCATTTCTGTTTCTTTGAAATTGCTGTTTTAGTTTCTAGGAGATACTGCATGTTTACCATTGAAACTTGATTTACTGCTATAACGTATTACAAACCTAATTCAAAGCCCTTTTATTCATTTAAAATCCACTACCAAAAAATGGATGAAGGATGCAATTTTAACTAAAATTTAGGTACAAAAAGATAAGATATTTCCCCAATATAAACTATATTATATTTTATTATCATATCTATATTTTAAACAGCATAAAATACTTTCAACTGTTATGCTACAAAGTAATTTGTATACATGTAATAAATCGACAGTTGAAAAGAGACGATATATATAGGACCTCTGTAAATGCAAAATGCTGAAGTTTCCAAGGTAGTGTTAATCTATTAGATCATATGAAAACATAGTTAGATAACTGATAATGTCTTTCGATATAATTGTCATTGTAGGTTGTTCTATCATTATGCAAAGAGAAACTCAAGCTTTCCTCCCCAAGTGATATTTGCCAGGCCCTTTCAGCTACTGGAAGAAAAATGCTTTCAATTGAATCATATGGCACCTTTCAAGGTATAGTTTTTATATTTTTGATGCATATCGTGGACCTTGGAGTAATAATAATAAAATAATGTCTGTAGCTCATGAATTGAAATCTGAAAACATATGAGCTGAAGTGACGTCTAGGTGTTTATGTACAGGATTAAAAAAAAGGCAACACAGTTCCAGGCTGCATTTACAGAGGGATAGAATCAAGATCACGTAAAGTGTTAATACTATTTTATAATGCCTTGGTAAGACACTTGGAATACTGCATCCAGTTTTGGTCCCCATGATGTAAAAAAGATGTTGAGACTCTAGAAAGAGTGCAGAGAAGAGCAACAAAGATGATTAGGGGACTGGAGGCTAAAACATATGAAGAACGGTTGCAGGAACTGGGTATGTCTAGTTTAATGAAAAGAAGGACTAGGGGAGGCATGATAGCAGTGTTCCAATGTCTCGGGGCTGCCACAAAGAAGAGGAAGTCAAGCTATTCTCCAAAGTACCAGAGTGTAGGACAAAAAGCAATGAGTGGAAACTAATCAAAGAGAGAAGCAACCTAGAACTAAGGAGAAATTTCCTGAGAGTTAGAACAATTAATCAGTGGAACAACTTGCTTCCAGAAGTTGTGAATGCTCCAATACTGGAAGTTTTTAAAAAGAGATTGGACAACCATTTGTCTGAGATGGTATAGAGCTGAGCAGGGGGTTGGGCTAGAAGACCTCCAAGGTCCCTTCCAACTGTGTTATTCTATATTCTAGATATAGATAGTCCTTGACTGATGACTATAATTAAGCCCAGAATTAATCGTAAATCATGCTGGTTGTTAACTGAGTCATCACATGACCACACTCAGCTTTATGACATTTTATGCAGCAGTTGTTAAGTTCATCACTGTGGTCATTAAGCAGATCAGTTTTACCCAGTGAGCATTTTTTTCCTCAGAAACCTGAAGTAAATGCCAGGTTTCTGCCAAGAAACACGATAAATCACAGTCATGTAACCATAAGATGCTGCAAATGGACATAAATGCAGGCCAGTTGCCAAGCACCCAAAATACAATCATGTGACAGAAGACAGTCAAAACTTCAAATCTAGGACACAAATAGCCCTGGGAAAGCTTGTCATAACTTCAAATGGTCATTAAACAACCAGTCCTAAATTGAGGATTACCTGTACTTTGAAATAATCTTCTCTTTTAATAAGGAAGTGTGAATTTCCGAGCCTCCAGCTTGGCATTGTGGACTTGCATATAAGCAGTAGTTGGCAATGATCTGTGTAACCTAATCTTATCCAGACATTACTTCCAGGCTGTGAGATGATAGGAAGATTACTGGCGTGCAAGTTATCGTGGGAAGCCATCGATAGTTTGGTATTTTTTCAAATGACCCTTTCTTATTTAACTTTTGATAATAGCACTCCATATTAATTTCCAATTCTCATGGCACCAACAAATTCAGAATGGGATGCGGAGGCAGGAGAAAAAAAATGCTTTTAATAAAATCCTCTCTCTTTGTATCTAGACAGTTCTGATGACATCTGGGAAGGAACATTCTATGAGAGCCCTTCGCCGAATGAAGAGCACCCAGATGTTAACTTGGCTAAGACTAGAACACTATCACCAGAGGACTTGAAGTTTGCTAGAAGTGAATGTTCTTTTGGCACGTATGCGTCGAATGACGGAAACGGTGATGTAAAGACCATGAAAATCAACAAGAAGGAGGAAAGAGTTTGCTGCCAAAGTATTTCAACCTGGGTTACAAAAAGTCAAGAGAGGAACAGTTTTATAAAACACAACAAGGAGTTAGATGCTAAGCCATATGCAACCGCAGTGGAGAGAGATACGTTTGAGAGATACTGTTTAAGGAAAATTAGAACTTTTCCAAATGTGCCATTTAACTCTGAGACATACTCAAGAGCATGTTTATCTTTTATAGGGCATCACACTTCACTGACAAGGAAGCCATGTCAGGTACAGCCTGAGGACACTATCTTAGAAGGAACATTAATTCAGTGTGATCATCCGGAATCCAAATCAGAATCTCTTCCGCAGAACAATTTTGGAGAACTTTGTCTGAGCCCAAATACATTTTCAGTGTATCCAAACCACATGATATCTAGTGATGACAAAGAAGCAGTGGATATTTTTCCATATCGTTACACCATTTCTGAAACTTCAGGCCAAAATAATCTATCGGATGCAACAGATGAAACAAGTCCTGAATGCAAGGCATTAGAAAACTGTGGTGTAAGAGAATTCCTCAACGAAACTCCTCTAAAATCAGGTCAAACCTCTTTGTTTTATATTAACAAAATGTCTCCCACATTTATGGCCTTTAAGGAAGATGGATGTAAGTCAAGCATGTTAAGTTCTCCTGAAGAGACACACAGTGAGAGAAAAGATTGTTGGATTGAAGACAGACACTATGACGACGGGGACTCAGAAATGAGAAACAATGAGGTAGCAAAAACAAATCCTTCATTTAAAAACTATTTTAATTAGTCTGGCACGTAAAGCACTTACTTTGTGGAGATGGGAGAGTGTGGCCCTACAATTAAACTCTTCTAACACATTATATGCCGTGGTGAGTTAGTGGGGCAACTTTTGATTACCAGCGCTGTAAAAAGGAAAGTTTGAACTGGAAAGTGTTAATAAACCTTTGGGTTTGAAAATTCAAGGGGTTAAATTTAATGCAACTGAAATATAAACGAAGTAAATTTCTACTTTATCACACTAAATCAAAAATCACCATCTGCATGCAAAATTTATTTTGAATCACATTACAGCCAATTTTATATAGATCAAGGTTCTGATTCACTTTTTCTTTAAGATGATACATGTGGCATGTCAAATTCCTCAGGTAAAGTGCTTTTCTCAGCAATTGGATATGTTCATTAATTCTTGATGTAATAAATGCTGGAGAAAGTGTATTGGAAAAGATAGCAACTTGTAGGTGGAGAATTAGAAGCAATTTTACGTCTGAGGCTGCTATGGTCTAAACCAGTGTCCCTTAGTTTACCACGTACAACAAGGTTTTAAAATAAGATGCCAGGGAGATACATAAGAAGTCCCATTCATGCAGTAAAATAAGATAAGCAGGCTATTATATGAGTAAAAATAAAGAGGTAGAAACAGAGGAGTAAAATTTGCAATTTGGTTCAGTGTTCAGGAATGATCTGTATGCTTTTTGCTTGCATTAGGTGTTCATTTTGGAAATGAACACTGTACAAATCTTGATGCACTCTTCAGATTCCATCTTTCTTAGTTTTAATGTTCCCATTTGTCTTGGAAACAACATAAATTTCCTTGATGCTTGATCGGTCAACTTTAATGTCACCCTCATGCTTCTATGCTCCTCTTTGCTTTATGTCAAAATTATATTGCCAAACCTGCTGCCTGCCAACTTCTTAACTGTATCTTCAGACTTTTTAAAATGGCTTTTGCTTTGCAATTCATAAATAAACCAATTCAAGTGTGACTGAGAAGACTTTTTCTCTAACCTTAATTTTAACCTCGTTGCCTTGTCTCTTTTTCATGCAGTTGCCATGGCTTTTGAACTGCAATATAAAACTTTTTTGTATGCACTCTTCTCTTGCTTTGTTCTGATAATTTCAACCTCAGACCGTCATAGAAGTGAAAATCAAGTTGCCGGTAGACAATATATAATTTTCACAGAGTTACTATTATTCCGATGCCTAGATAAACTTGTTCAGAAGCTGGATGCAGTTTTCAGGAAATAATTCCTTTTATCTCTCAGAAATAGGAAATTATTTCTTTTTTCTAAAAAAAACTAAAAAAAAATCCAACTTTTGTCCAGAAAAAGAATGTTCCTTGAAATATTGAAGCTTTCGAACATGAAGTAATGGATGCGGATCCATTAGGATTTTCCTTCCTTTTCTACTGACCATGAGCATGAAGCATTCACAAATGTTGTTCTTAATATTTATAAATATAAATGAGATAAAACTCCTAGCAGTAAAACATTGGTTCCTGACTACTGGCAGTTACTTTAACAGGGCACTATCTATCTATCTATCTATCTATCTATCTATCTATCTATCTATCTATCTATCTATCTATTTCATCATATTTCTATACCGCCCTTCTCCCAAAGGACTCAGGGTGGTGTACAGCCAAGATAAAAACATAAAAAATGTAAACATTGATAAAATTAGAGTTTCAAATTATTATAAAGTTCAGCCAAACAAAATAGGACCCAAAATTAAATTGACAAATTTAAAAATCATTTAACTGTTTAGCTCCGCCTGTTGGAACATCAGGGTCTTGAGGGCATGGTGGAAAGCCCAAAGATCGAGGATGTTATGTATATCCGGGGGTAGTTCATTCCACAGGGCTGGAGCCCTCACAGAGAAGGTTCTCCCCCTGGGAGTTGCCAGTCAACATAGTTTGACTGACGGCACCCTGAGGAGACCCTCTCTGTGAGAGCGAACTGGTCGGTGAGAGGCTATTGGTGGCAGAAGACGGTCTCGTAGATACCCAGGTCCTAAGCCATGGAGCGCTTTAAAGGTGGTGACTAACACCTTGAATCGCACCTGGAAGACCACCGGGAGCCAGTGCAGCTCACGCAGGAGAGGTGGCACATGGGCACAACGAGCTGCGCCCATAATCACCCGCGCGGCTGCATTCTGGACCAGTTGGAGCCTCTGGGCTAGAGGTGCCAGAAAAAAAAATCTTTACTTAAAAAAGCCAAAATCTTAGAAGTTTGCCAAATCTGGCAAGATGTTACAAGTCTTCTCAGAGACTATCCACTTTAATTTTTAAAATATTCTAATTAATTGAGGGGAAGGTCTTGGGTCAGCTAGAAGGAAGACATATAGCATGGGGTCCATAAGTGCCATGTTCCTAAGCTAGGGGTGGGCTGCAGGGGGTTTGCAGGGGTTCGGGAGAACCTCTAGCTAAGATTCTGGGCAGTTCGGAGAACCCCCCAAATCCCACTCCTGGCTGGCCCTGCCCACCCCACCGAGGAGTCCCCACGCAGCCCTTTTGGATGCAGGTAAGTGCAGGGCGCGCACAGAGGCTCAAGCAGGGTGAAAAATGGGCCTACTGGAAGTTTGGGAGGGCCTCCAGAGCCTGGAAGGCCATTTCACCTTCCCGGAGGCTCGAGGAAAGCCTCCAGAGCCCAGGGAAGGCAAAAACGCTCCCCCATCGTGGTGCAGGAGGCCGACTAGGCCACACCCATCATGACCACGCCCACCCAACAACCGGGCAGAAAACCCTTTGCTAAAATTTTTGAAGCCCACCCCTGTCCTAAGCCTTGGCTTATCGAACGGTCCTCAATACTTTGGATGATGAGAGGGTGGCCCATACATAATAAAACTTCAGAACAGTTGCACTAGATCATGACCGCTAGAGATTCCAGAATTTTAGGCAGGAGTTTTTCCTACCTAAACATCATTTTCTATCGTGCCCCATAAACCAAATTGTAAGTTCACTGCCTTCCTTTAATTCTGAATATCAAAAATAACATAGAACCTGTCATGCTAAGTATGCTCCTTCACTGGCTCCTTGAAGTCCTTCCTTTTATCATTAATCTCCTTTGTTCAACTCTGGTGCTTAAAATTCATCTGGGCTCCAAGGGTCTTGAATTTTATATGTAGTTATAGAGAAAGTGCTTTCAAAATTCAAATCCACTCATTGGAATGATGTAAAAGTAAAATTCTGAAGATTCATTTTTATTCAAGGAGCAAAGGAAATAAGCTTTTAAAAAATACACCGGAGGAGGGAACAGCTCCATCCCCAGGAGTGAGAGACTTGGAGAAGGAGAGACATCTAATGAGAGGATCCCTTTCTGAAGAAATGATAGACAGTAGAGAAATCAGCCATAGGCAGGGAAAGGGCCTGCATAGGCATCAGAGAACTGGAGAATGGGAGTGTGTGTCTGTGAGAGAGAGATAAGCAAAAGGGATGGAAGGCCAGGAGAGGATCATAGAGAAAGGATTGTCTCCAGTACTTGAGGGACGGCACAGAGAGGGAAGGATTGACTTATTCCCCAAAGAACCAGAGGGCAGGACAAGTAATGGGTGGAAGCTTGTTAAAAGAGAGCTCCGACCTAGAAGTAAGAAATTTTTTGACAGTGAGAACAATTAATGGAATAGCTTGTCTCCTGGAGTTGTGGGTGCTCCATCACAGGAGGTTTTCAAAAATAGACTGGACGGCCATTTAATTGGGATGGTAGAAGGTTTCCTATCTTCAGCAGGGGGTTGAACTAGAACAGGGGTCTCCAACCTTGGCAACTTTAAGCCTGGTGGACTTCAACTCCCAGAATTCCCCAGCCAGCTGGCTGGGGAATTCTAGGAGTTGAAGTCCTCCAGGCTTAAAGTTGCCAAGGTTGGAGACTCCTGAACTAGAAGACCTCTGAAGTCCCTTCCAGATCTATGATTCTAGGTTCTAAATTCCAATTCCTCCTTCTACCCTTCCCACCTATCTTGACCCAGGATTCTGAATGCTGGATCCTTGGACTCCAATTTAATTCTGTTGAATCCCAGCCCTGTTTGTAATAAGACCATGCTCCTCCACAGCTTAATAATGGTGAAGAGGAGGCCCCTGGCGTGTATCACCAAGACCTGGGTAGGTGAGCACAGAGGGCTTCCTCTGTCTAGCCAGGTTTCAGGATAGCTGTCTCAACCAGAAAAGAAAAGGACACTAGGAGACCATCTCACATCAGAAAATGCTACTTATGATTTAAAAAACGCAGCCAGGAGTCCTAGAGAAAAAGTTGACTCGGTCTTCTCATATCACTCAACTACAATCCTGCTCAATTCATTTCTTACTTTTCTTCTTGTGCTGTTGTTGCTGTTCCTGGCCTTTGTCATTCCTGGTTGCAAGGTCCTTTTGTTTTGACTGTGCTTGCTGTTGTTCTTATAGCAAAACTATCCATCTGTGGTCCAAGAAAAAGTTTTATTTTTCTGCTGGCTTGTTGCAGAGTCTGACCCTGATTTTTTAAAACTACTAAGCCAAACAATATCTCAGTGGTTAGTATGAGCCAATTTGAACTAGTGGTTAGGCATTAGGCTAAAAACTGGAAGATTGCGAGTTCTAGTCCCACCGTGGGTAAAAAGCCAACTGGGTTTGTCTCAGTGGTGAAATCTAAAATTTGTTACTACCGGTTCTGTGGGCGTGGCTGGTGGTAGTGGGAGTAATGTGACTGGGTGGGCATGGCCAATTTTTTTTTAACTTTTAAAACCATTTTTTTCTACAACCTCTTCGACAAAGAGGTTGTAAAAAATACTTTCAAAAGGCTCTGACGATCCCAGCTGAGCCGCGCAATCATTAGAGGCTTTTTTTTTTACTTTTAAAAGCATTTTTTGGCTGAAGAGGTTGTAGAATAAATGCTTTTAAAAGTTAAAAAAAAGGCCTCTGATAATTGTGCGGCTCAGCTCGGCATGGTGGGGGGGGGCAGGGATTTTTACTACCGGTACTCTGAACCACCCACCTCCATCACTACCGGATCGGGTGATCTGGTCCGAACCGGGAGCATTTCACCCCTGGTTTGTCTAGTCACTTTCAACGAACCAATTCACATCACAAGGGGGTTGTTGCAACTCAAATAGGAGAAGGAAGGAGGAAAAGATATATTCCGTAGCTTGAGTTATTTATAAAAATAATAAAGGCAGGATAAATATTAGTGCTTTTAATAGGATTCTATTAAAGTCCTATTTCACTGGTCAATCAAGGTGGAAAAGTAACCCTCAAAATAACTTTTCTGTTCATTTTCGAATACCTTATTCACATTATTTTTGTTAAAGAACATGAAACTTTACAATTGTATAATTGTAAAGTTTCATATTCTAATTCTAATATTATAACTATATAATATTGTATTATATGTGGGTATTTATATATATGAAAGCTATGTTTTTTTAATTATGTCCAAGAGAAATATATTTCTTCATGTGCTAGAAGAAGAAAAAAAGTAACTCTTTTGCATATTTATCTATATCGAAGGCACTAAAGTATTACTGTATGCATTTTTGGAGAAAGTGAGAAAAATACTAGTATTTTGAGAAGAGGTATCACCTATATCAGGGATATCAAACTCAAGGTCTGGGGTCCAGATCTAGCCCATGGGGTACTTAGATCTGTCCGTGGGGCTGCCATGGAAACAGCGAAGGACCGGCCTTTGGTGCTTCTGCCAGTGAAAACGGGCTCCTGAGCTCCATTTTTGGCTGCCAGGGGCTCCTGCAGGTGTCCCGAACAGGAGTGACGTCGAACTGGCCACGCCCACCCTGGCCACACCCACCCCAGCCCCACAAGATCAAACACAACCCTGATGCGGCCCTCAATGAAATCGAGTTTGACACTCCTGACCTATATCATAAATGCAATAACTTACTGTATTTTTCGGAGTATAAGACACACTTTTTCCACTCCTAAAAATGGGTGGAAATGTTTGTGCATCTTATACAGCGAATGTTGCTGAAGCCCTGCCCACCCGCCAGCCCACACCTTTCAGGTGTTTTCGGCCTCCATCTGTTGCATTTTTGGCCTCTGCGCATTGCGTTTTTGCCCTCCTCACGCCCTGTTTTAGACCTGTTCCAGGCTGCGGGGATCACCACAGCACATTGCTGCCAATTGCTGCCTCCATGCATTGCATTTTCGGGCTCCGCACGTTGTGTTTTTGGCCTCTGCACGTCACCTGGAACTGGCCAAAAACACAACGCACGGAGGCGGCGATGGGCTGTGGCGATCCCCGCAGCCTGGAACAGCTAATCGGTGGTATTCCAGGAAACTAATGTGCCTCTTATACTCTGAAAAATACAGTATGTTCATAGATTAACATGCATATACTGTAATTTATATTTAATGCGCATTGTAATGAGTATGGCTTCAAAAACACTTTTTGTTTCTCAACTGTCCTTAACATTTTGCTTTCAGTGTGTTTTTCTGAAACATCTCTTAATACAGTACGGTAAACCCTTGAAAGATTATGAACTCTGGGCTTTATGCCATGAATGTTTGCTCACTCTGGAGACATATACAGATTATCCAGGTATGACCTTTGCTATTTTTTCTTTAACTAATGTATTCTGTTATTTTAATATTTACAACATGCTTCATTTTTTTTCAATGCTCTCAGTGTGGAATTGATACTTTTGAGACATGCATTTTGGCTTCCTGTTGTACCTCATAGCCAACCAGCTAATAAAAAGTGGATAAGGGACTATTTGATCCTTACAATAAAAAGATGGATTGTAAAATAAATTTCTTATATTTTAATGTTGACTATAACTCGGATATTATTTATCACCTATGTAATGAAAACTTGTAGGAGCCTCAGTTGCTAGAATATTTCACACCTTCCTTTTCGTAGATTGATATATCTTTAAGACATTCTTGAACAAGAATCTTAAACTGTGTGTAATGACACATGAATACATATAGTTAATAATTCATCACATTTCTGTTTTATTATGACTATAAAGTCATTGTCTCCATGCCACCAAATACCACAAAGGAATTATAAAGTAAAGGCATGATTTGGGAGGTTTTAACATAGCTATTTAATATCTTAAGATGCTTATTTCTGTAATAATAACTCAGGTGAGCATCTGTGTGTTCATCTGGCAGGTAAAAATTCCACTATCATTACAGATTGTTAATAGGTCCTTCTCTATTTATTGCAGAATTCTGGGCTTGCATGAATGTTCTTAATGCTTGTTTAGCACTTCATAAACTTTGCCACAGACAATAAACTTATCTGCAGCTTTGGCATTTTGAAGAAATCTACCTTTTTGCTTGTTTATTTGTGTTTATTTTTAAACACCAACCTAATATAAGCTTGACAATTGCCTAAAGCACCATATTATATATTGAAATTCCCTGGGATTTTGGATAACCCGAGCAAGGTGCTAGCCACTACGCAATCAATGACAGTATATCCAACCAGAAGGTCAATGCACCAACATGCCAATTTTGTAGAGCAAAATTACCCTACTCCTTAGGTTTACCTCAAGGGCTGAGAAATTTGGACCATCTTACTTTAACTCCCACATAAACTCAAGATTACAAGAAAATCCTCTAGGTATTAAATAGAGCAGTGTTTTTCAGCAACTTTGAGATGTGTGGACTTCTGTGCCAGAATCCCACAGCCAGCAAAATGTATCAAGGACACCATATCTCTCAGTGGCTGCATAAGCTTCTAATGGACCTATGGTCAGGTAACAGTAGACTTTAGTCTGTCAGAATTCAGCATTTCATAATTTAATTATTTTATTTTTATTTTTTTTATTTATTTTTTTCGAACTTTTATACTGCCCTTCTCCTTTCGGATTCAGGGCGATGAACAGCCAGGATAAAACATATGTATATAAAAATTAAAATAATTTTAAAATAAATTAAATAATTTGGCCCATATAGTTAAAAGGTATTACAAATTCAAAATTTAAAATGTAAGATCGATATCACAATATAAAAGCAACATAAAATCAGGCCAGCCCAGCTAGTTGAAAAAGATGGGTTTTTAGGGCCCGACGGAAAGTCTGGAGGTCTGGAATTACTCGTATCTCTGGGGGTAGATCGTTCCAGAGGGTGGGCGCCACCACAGAGAAGGCTCTCCCCCTGGGGGTCGCCAGCCGGCATTGTCTGGCTGACGGCACCCTGAGGAGGCCCTCTCTGTGGGAGCGAACCGGCCAGTGGGAGGCAATCGGTGGCAGAAGGCGGTCCCGTAAGTACCCCGGCCCTAAGCCATGGAGCGCTTTAAAGGTGATCACCAACACCTTGAAGCGCACCCGGAAGTCCAGCGGGAGCCAATGCAGCTCGCGCAGGAGAGGGGTCACATGGGAGCGCTCCATCACTCCTATAATCGCCCGCGCGGCCGCATTCTGCACCAGCTGGAGCCTCCGGGTGCACCCCAAGGGGAGCTCCATATAGAAAGCATTACAGTAGTCCAGACGAGAAGTGACGAGTGCTTGAGTGACCGTGCATAAGGTTAATAATAATTTAATTATTATGTCTTATAACCAAATAATCAAAATAGATGTCAGTGATATTATAAGCCCTGTTAATATTGTTAACGTTATTGTCTATTTTCCAGCATATTTATGTTTGGATTCTGTAGTAATCAACCATGATGGAAGAATTTCTTTTGTTTCATATGGAAATGAAGGTAAATAAATACATGCTGCTGTAAATATTTTTAAGTTTCATTTAATTTGGCTTCAAAAATTAAAAATGCTATGGCATTTTGTTTTATTTTTTAGAATCGTTGGATAGGTTTTACTTTGCTCCTGAGACAACAGAAGAGGGTTTTGTTACTGAGAAGGTATTAAAAAATATATGAACTTTGTGTTATATTTTAATGAAGATCCATCTTTAAAAAGGGCTATACTCCAAGACAAATTCTATCCATATTTATACTATCTGTACATAGTTCCTTTATATTTCAGGCAGTGGTGGGTTGCCCCCGGTTCGCACCGGTTCTATAGAACCGGTAGTAAAACCGGTGGGAGGCTCCGCCCACTGACCCTGATGTCATCAAAACGCTTCTGCGCTTGCGCAGAAAAGCGCGTGTGCACGGCCCCATTGCAAACCGGTAGTAAAGGTAAGTAGAACCCACCCCTGATTTCAGGATAGTGCAATTTTGTCTGCTTTTTAGTATCCTTTTTGAAAAGTGGAAGTTGTGCCTATAGGCCTTAATTATAAAACACATAGAAGATAAATTGCACGCTGGTACGTATGTCTTTGCTATTTGCTGGTAACTTATAAGATTGGTGGTCTTATTTCTCATTCATTCAACTCTCACATATAGAGAGAAGAAAAATATAGTTGCAAATAATATTGTCATCAAAAACAAGAAATAATTAAGATTTAAAAATCTGTGAAAAGTGGATATGAAGAAGGCCAGTAATGATATGTGAAGGAGTGCAATGGAATGAATGGAATAAAATCGATGCTGAGAAAAAATTAATAAGTCAGTCATGAATTCTGTGGGAATGTTTAAACAATATAGCTACAGATAGACATCTTAAAGAATGTTAAGAGTGAGCTAAATGTCCAGAGATGCGTCTCAGGAATTGGAACCTTAACTTAAAGTAAACAGTAAAGACGATGGACTTTGTCAGATAGGCCAGATCCATTACCAAAGTGACAAGGAGAAAATCGTGGCTTAAGTCCAAAACAAGCAATGCCTAAGTGGCTCAGACAGATACCTCCCTAATTCATGTGGATGTAAGAAGAAGGAGGAGGGACAGAACAATCACACTTGCATGATTCTGTGTAACCACTCTTAATACAAAAGTCTTATTTTACCTGTGGAATTGATTTGTGGACTACTTGGTGAGGCTGACATTTACATGATTTGATCTTTATCCCGTTTTTGCTACTTTTTTGAGTTGATATACACAGGATTGTTCAGATGTCTTTGGATCAATCATTGGATATCAAACATCCATATATTCCTCTAGTAATTGGAGAGCTTTTCAAGTATTGATAAGACTGAGCTTCATGTAAGGAGCTTCCTTAATGTCAAGCCCTGAAAGGGAAGAGTGCACATTTTCAACTTTATTCCATATTACAATCGCTGAATGATTTATTTGGAGATCAACTCATTAATAGGTGTTGGTGACTTGGTTTGATGATGAAGGAAAGTCCATTATTACACTCACTTGTGTCAGCCTAAGCTATATCTAGAATAGACTTATTTACTTGATCTGAACCCAAAGGTGCTTTTCGAAAGGCAACTGGACTTTGTTTTTCCTTGAAGATGTTTTGCTTCTCACCTAAGAAGAGTCTTCAGTTTTGACATGCTTCTTGGATGAGAAGCAAAACATCTTCAAGGAAAAACAAAAGTCCAGTTGCCTTTTGAAAAAGCATCCTTGGGACAGCCATGACCTGGATGACTGAGAATCTCCATAGATACTTGATCTGAAGCTTGTAAGTCATCTGTTGGGCAGTTATGGTTTTAACCAACACCCCAGTTTCATGTTGATTTGGATGTTCAACCATGTGTATTTGTTGTGGCCTGTCAGCAGCCTGTGCAGCTAATACCTGATTCTGACAGTGAGGAGGCTGATGTGGTGCTGCGCCAGCAGCCTGTGCAGCTAGCATTCAAGTCAGACAATGAGGAGGATGGAGAAGATGTGGTGCCAGAAGCGAGGATTCAGCCAGGGCCTTCAGAACCTCCAGAAGGTCCCATAAGTGAAGAGGAAGAAGAGGAGGAACCTCTTCTTGACGCACGAGCGTGCAGAGCTATTAAAAGGCAGGAGTGGCTCCTCAGGAAGAAGTCTCCTCGAGACTAAGGCTTGGGGCTAATTGGCCATTCGCCTAGCCTATTTAAGGAAGGATGACGACTGATGCAATTTGCAGGAAACAACTTCATTCATATTCCTTCGGGTCTTGATTTCAGAAACGTTTTGATCGGCTCTTGCTTCCTTCTTATCAGTTTTCCTGCAAATTGCTTCTGGGCATTCTGCCAACCACAGTAAGATTACGGTTATCTGAAATACTGTGCCTCAGAATTGAGTTATTATTCTTTGGATTCTTGTCGGCTGTTAATGAAGTTAAATTAACAGCCCTTGTTCAGAAAAGACTGATTTTAAGTGCATTTGTGTTCAAACAACTACTAAGAAAGCTCATTAGTAGTCCTTAATTAGTAAACTAAGGTTTGTATGGACTTTGTGTGTGCTGTGTTCTTTGGGGTCCGTAGCTGGGGCAGAACAGTATTCAAGAACAAGGAGAAAATAAAGTGAGGCTTACTAGGTGACTAAGCTGCCTTTTCACGGTGCCATTTCTCACAGGCCTGTATTTACTGTATGGCTGCAATTTTGTGGAGAGCAGCAAGAAGCAATTTTCCACCTGATCACAAACTGGTGTTGCCAGGGAAACTGAAACATTTTCTTCTGAATATGGCAAGGAACAAGCCAGAAGACCGACCTTCTTTAGCAGATGCAATTAAGGTGAATTAAATTCAGCCATTTAATTTTCATTTCTATTTCCATAAACCAGTTTAAGTAGCAAATAAAATTTTCTATTGGGTTGTAATCCATCCAATTTGTGTGGTTGCCCTAATGTAGTGTTTCTCAATCTTGGCCGCTGGATGATGTGTGGACTTCAACTCCCAGAATTCCCCAGTCAGCAGAGCTGGAGCAGAGCTGGCTGGGGAATTCTGGGAGTTGAAGTCCACACATCGTCCAGCAGCCAAGGTTGAGAAACACTGCCCTAATGGCTGTTTTCAACACACCTTCATGGGATTTTATTAATTTTGAGCAACTTTGACTTAATTGTAATGAAGTTTCTCCATGAATTCAAATTATTTTGAAAATGCCTAGTTTTTTTTAAAATACACACCTCCTCTCTCTTAGTGTCTGTAATTCAACATGAAATTTCATATTTTTAGATTTGTCGTAGTTATCTGCTTGAACAAAATATCAGCAGCAGGATGATTCTAGAAGTTTTAGCAAACATGGCATTTCAGGTATGCATTTTTGGTGGTGTGTGCATGTGTCTACATTTTATTCCAGTAAAGTTCAGTCTATTCAGACTAAAATTAACTTTGCTTTATGCATTCTTTTAATCTCATTTTGGTTCAGTACCACAGTTTTAATAATCCATATGCAAGTTTTGTTTAAATAAACCACAGAATAATTAAATGTTTTCAAGACTTATTTTAAAAAGTCTTCTTATAGACCATAATTATAGAAACCATTCACATTTCCACTACCTTATCTTAACAATGATTCCAAATTACAGAATCCAAATGCTATAAAAACATTAACGTCACATGTTTGTGTTCTAAAATACCTAAACTCTATTTGGACTTTAGAGTGCATCTCAGTAATGCCCATTACTCCAACAGGTATAATATTGTAATTACAATAAAGTCCCATAAATAGCACCACAGCTTCAGGTCAGGTATTAGATTTGAAGGTGATTTGACCACTGAATTGAATTGAATCAAATATTTGAATTGACTTGAAAAAAATCAGTGAATTTCTGTGCATGCAGATATACATTTTATTTTACTGTAACTTTCATAGATTTGATTCAACTTTTTAAACTGTGCATTATCACACTGCACATTCAGATCACATTGAGTGTTCAAATCAAATCACAAACTAGATCTTGGCTGATTTGCACGCTCATAATAAATTCAGCCTTTCCTTATCATTCTTGCTCTTACCTTAATTCTAGGCCAATGAAGGAATAAATATATACAGTATCTTGTGAGGCAGGCTATATATTCTAAACATTTTATAATCTGGCTTTTCTGAGAGAGTCCAAAACAGTATGTGAGGTGTATCCCTTAATTTCATTTCCTCAGCAAAAACTCTGGGGGAGAGAATGAGTGGAAAATTTGAGAGCCATACTTTAAGCATGCCAACATTTTAATCATTAGCAAATATACTCAGAGCATATATTTGGAATTCAATATCTTCTGGCGTCTCCAGTGGGAAAGAATAGAATTCACTACAATCAGAAAGGCACATAAGGCTCTATCTTGTTCAAATAATCTTTAAGAAAAAGACTCTAATGCAGAGGTGTCCAATCTTGACAACTGTTAAGACCTGTGGATTTCAACTCCTAAAATTTCCCAGGTGGCTGGGGAATTCTGGGAGTTGAAGTCCACAAGTCTTAAAGTTGCCAAGGTTGAACACCCCTGCTTTAATGGCTTGTATTCTTTCCTGTTAAAATTACATCCTTCATAAAAATGGCAATATTGTGGTGCGAGAGGAGGGACATGGTGAACAAGTCCCCCCCCCCCCCCCCCCCATTTTGCTGTTGTTATGGCACCAGAACTGAAGTAGGAGAGAATATGAATATGTATGTATGTATGTATGTATGTATGTATGTATGTATGTATGTATATTCCTTCCGTCCTTCCTTCCTTTGATAGTTTTATGGTGACCTAGGACCTTTTCAAAGGCCATTTGGACTGCCAATTGATTCAAGCAACAGAAAATAAGTATTCCAGTAACCTAACATTTTTTGTTCTTATAACCTGATTTTTTCCCCCTCTGCTTTGGGAAAAAGTAACTTAACTTCTTTATTATTATTTTTTTAATGCATTGGGATTTTTGAGGTGAAAGAGGTTAAAAGCAGCCCATACAAAATCTAGATAATAGTACAGAGGAGCTTCAACAATCATTCACAATAGGAAAACCATTCTAAACAGCCTAGATTTAGAACTGGCATTTAGCTCCAGGACTTCCTTCTATCTTTTATTCTTCTGACTTCCTTGAAATTGGAAGTATAAAGAATTTAGGCCCTTAGGCAGAGAAGAGGAAACATTTCTATTTCTCTCAGTGTTGGGTGTGTGTGTGTGTGTGCCTGCAATTGTATGCATGGATGCTGAAAACAGTATTTCTAAGACTTGACTTTTCTCATCCTTCATTATTCTGCTGATAGGACTTCAGAGGAGAGGATTCTTTTAATGTTAGCTGGCCTTTTCAAAATGAAAGTTGCTCGGGAAATGCTAACTTAGGTGAGTATTTTATTCTAAATACCTTGCTGTTCCTGATTCCCTTTTAATAAGAAAAATCTAAGTATATGTGGCCAAACTTGTTCGAGACTTTTTTGTGTGTGTGTGTGTGGTCAACTGTTGTTCACTTTTCTTTAAACAGCGCGCATCTTTCTCTTGTTAATTGTGTTCCCACTTGCAGGATTTTTGCCTATGAGCAATGAAAGTAAACTGATAGCAGTCAAAGGACCAGTTCCTTGTCAGTCACCTTTAAACAGAGAAAGGATCACATTACCAAATGCCTTCACTTCTTCAGCAACTCATTTTAAGCCTATTATTCTGCATCAGAAGGCAAATGATAAAATGTAAGTCTGGTTGTGTGTTGTCCGGGCAATGATTAATTCCATGGAGTGGGAGGCAAGTTAACATTTATTATATACTATGAATACCATCTTTTGCACTGGGATGAAGCTAATCACATCCTAAAGATCTTCTGATTTTTGCAGAGAAAAACAAATTTAAAAATTTAAATTTAAACAAATTTCCCCCCTCCCCCATGGGTCTGTTCCTTTATTCCTAGTTTTATCAACAGAGAAGTTTGGATGTTTTCAGTGCTGTCTATAATTTGCCACAATTGAGTCTGGTTAATCTTAATGACAGTTCCTTTCAAACAAATCCGCTTCAGATCATGCTAAAAGAATATAAGTTTACAAAATAAAATAAAATTCATTTAACGCATTATGTTGCAATATATTATATGTAAATCAGGTCATTTAGAATGCTGTGCATTACAATCTTTTTCTTAACAGCATATTTTTCTTAACAGCAAAAAAAAAGAACATTTAGCAGGAAAAAAAAGTAAACACCAGTTTTCAGCAAAAAAAAAGAGCCAAGGTGGCGCAGTGGTTAGGGTGCAGTACTGCAGCTACTTCAGCTGACTGCTAGTTCAGCAGATCAGCGGATCAAATCTCACCGGCTCAAGGTTGACTCAGCCTTCCATCCTTCCGAGGTGGGTAAAATGAGGACCCAGATTGTTGGGGGCAATATGCTATTCAGTATACTGTCTTTGGTCTAAGCCGCCCAGAGTCCTCAGAGAGTGGGCGGCATAGAAATATGACTAATAAATAAATAAATAAAAATGTTGTGCAGCATGTGATCACAGGGAGCTGCAAAGGGTGTAAATGCAGGCCGGTGGTTGAGTGCCAAAAATGTGGTCATGTGACCATGGAGCAACAGCTACTGAAACTTCAGAATTGGGTCATAAGTATCATTTGGGTGATCTGTGATAACTTTGAATGGTTGCTAAGTGCCTAGTTGTAAGTTGAGGACTACCTGCTATATGAACTTACCAAGTGAATATTTTTATTCTCCTACATTTATCCTAACACTTGGGGAACTGCAGCAAAATGTCAAGAACATTCCTGCCCTGAATTCTACGCCAGAATTCCCCAACCTTTCTGGGTTGGTGGCCTGGAGAGGGGGGGAAAGAGGGGATGGTTTTGTGGGAGGGGCAGGCACGTGTGTGAGTGGGAGCGCGAGTACCTGTGATGCTCATGCGGGTGGGACTGCAAATATCCGCCACGCTCACGTGAGTGAAACTCTGAGCACCTCTGACGCTTGCGCGAGTGGGGCCACAAGTGCCCACAACACTCACGCGAGTGGGGCTACAAGTGCCCACGATGCTGACATGAATGGGGCTGTGAACAAACACATGTGCACCAACCAGCCACTCCTGTGGCCCGGTTGCAAATAGGCCACGGACTGGTAGTGGCCTGTGGCCCACAGATTGGGGACCCCTGCTCTACACAACCTTTTTTATTGGGGATTTTTTTTCTCCCCAGAACTTCCTTTAACTTTACACTGCTGTCCTGAAGCTCTAATTGGGGCTGGCTGCCAACCATGAGCCTATACAGGTAGTATAGTTGACTTACAACCACCATTGAGACCAATGTTTCTGCTGCTAAGTGGCACATTTGTAAAGTGAGTTTTGCTCCATTTTGCGACCTTTCTTGCCACAGTTGTTAAGTGAATCACTGCAGTTGTTTAAGTTAGTGACCCGGGTGTTACGTGGATCTGGCTCCCTTGCTGACTTTGCTTGTCAGAAGGTCCCAAAAGGTGATCACATGACCCCAAGACACTGCAACCGTCATAAATATGAGTCAGTTGCCAAGCATCTCAATTTTGATCATGTGACCATGAGGATGCTGCAATAAGTGCAAAAAATGATCATGAGCTACTTTTCTCAGTGCTGTTGTAACTTTGAATGGTCACTAAATGAGTTGTTGTAAGTCAAGGACTACCTGTATTCGTTGATGTTTAGTTTTCTCTTCAACAAGAGAAGTTAAACATCTGAACTCCTAGTATAGTGTATGAGACAGTGGTGAAATTCAATTTTTTTTACTACCAGTTCTGTGGGTGTGGCAGGGGAAGGATACTGCAAAATCTCCATTTCCACCCCACTCTGGGACCAGCCAGATATGGTATTTGCTAGTTCTCTGAACTACTCAAAATTTCCGCTACTTGTTCTCCAGAACCTGTCAGAACCTGCTGGATTTCACTCGTGGTATGAGATATATGAATGTTTTCGTATCATGTGTTATTTTAATTTGCAAAGTTACATGCTTCTGGATACCTAGAATAGACCTTCATTACCCATAAACCAGTACTGTTTTGTTTCACATTTGTTTCACCACTGCTGACTTTTCACACCGATAAGCTTTCAGCTCTTGAAGTTGCTTTAGCATTTAGTAGCATTACTACCATTAATAGATGGATAGTTGGTGTGAAAAATCACATTGATATAACTGTCCCAGAACCTTGCAGAATAAAGCAGCCACCTTGACAAAGTGAATCTTATAAATCATCTTCTTACTTTCCAGAGATGCCATTGCAACCCCCGTGGTAGACCGTGAAACTATGAGAAGAGTAGCATCTGTGAATAGCAGAAGTCCAAAACCTTCAATTAATGACAATGAAAATAAGACAGATGAGATTTCGAATTTGTCTCCTACCTGTATGATACCTGGTACTCTGGAGCAGAATGAAGAAGAAGCAAAAATACTACAACCAAAGGATTCCGAGGAGCAATCTCCAAGCAATACCAGTTCCTCTGAACCTAATTTACCACTTTCTGACTCTTTATATGTGTCTCAAGAGAAATGCACTTTGGAAACATCTTCCTCGGCTAATCCCGACTCTACTATCCCATCTAGTATGACTTTTGTAAATAATTTTCTTTTAAAACAGGACCCAGAGACAAGAGTGCTGACCCTTGTACCCGTGCAGATCGCTATATCGGAACAAATACCCAATAAACCCCTCCATTCAAAAGCAACTTATAGCTGTTGTCCGAGTTTACATCTGCTCCTTTCAGAACCTCCAATGACCTATGATGCTAATGGAGCCTTACAAACCAATTCATCCTTAAGTGATGCAATTAAAGATCAATTTGGTGATGTACAAAATAAATGTTGGGACATCAAAGCAAAGATGGGTGATTTGATGCCAACGACAATTAATAAAGAGACTCAAACCAAGCGCTATGAAAGTAATCCGTGCCTTGTATCCTGTAAGGAAGCCAATACAGATGCAGAGGGTAGATCCCTTTTATCAGATCACTCCCAGGATACCTCGCTCGATCAAAATTCTACTGGTTCACTCACCCTAGAAAGTTCTCGGCAGAATAAAGGAACGCAGAATATTGTCTTGGAGACCCTTGTGCAACTTATCCAACAAGAGTTTGTATTTGATAAATCTCAGGACGTTACTGAAGCCCTGGCTATAGGTAGGCTTTAATATTTCCATACCAGATTGCAAATACTAAAAAAAAAAAAAGAAGAAGCAAAATAAGACATGTCAATAAAGATTGTTGAAATTTAGACAGGGGTTTGTTTGTTTTTTACAGTTAACAGATGGATACCTCAAAAAACTTTGCTATGTGTTTTTAGTATGCAAGTCGCATATATGGGATCAAAATTTTGGCCTCTGTAGTTTTTGTTTGACTTACTGTTGTTTGTATTGTCTTCCTAGGAATAAGGGTTTTTTTATTTTCAACCAACACTGGAAAGAAATGGGAGTGGGGGGAGGGGAGAAATAAACCCTAATAAGCTAACCATTTATTATTATTTTTTAAAAATCAGGCAAATATATTTTCACTTTAAAGGATCTCCAATACAATACGTTCTGTAATGCAGTTTCTGAGAAGTTTTGTGGACTTTACTGGGAAGAAAAATTGCTGGCAAATCTTTATGATGCAGCGAACGGTAGAACTCCTGTACCTGAAAGGCAAGTGATGCTTGCGTTTTACCTTTTAACACCAATTTTGCTTTTGCTTATCTTACTGTTCTGTTTGCTGTTTTAACTCCTCCGCCATTCCCAGCACCCATCTATCCAAATGGACTTCTGAATATATATTGGCTACTGTTTTCACTGGCAGTCCAGAATGGACATTGGATGAATGTCCGGTTGCAATCTGGCATGTGTTTCATTATTCTGAATTCCTACACTTTTCACAACCGGGTCAGTACCATAATCCCTGAACACCAGCCCAACGTTTAATCTTTGCGATTAAAAAAAGAGGAACAAATACTTGAGAAAGTCATTGAGTAGGCATGTACTGCAGGATTTAAGAATTCTGTAGGAGCCTAAATTGATAGGCACATCTGTATAGGCCTGAACATGAATACAATGGACGTAAACATAAAGAGACTCGGGAGAGACTATAAAACACTCAGTTGTGAGCACAAACTGCTTTGCAATCAAACTGGAATCTCTTTTGTTCCAGCTATGCAGCATGTTCTCTGGAGACTAGTTAGATACAAATATATTAACTCCAAAACTTCATTGAGCACATAATAAAGTTGTCTAGCTTTTTAATTTCAGCATTAAGTGCAAGACAGACTCAAACCATATGGTTGGGTTTTTTTTTTAAAAAAAATAACAGTTTATATCACAAACACCTGGTTTTTTTGGCAGTGTTTCTCATGACTAATTTGGTGGATGGTGACAAAGAACATCCTTGCATGTCTGTTCTCTGATTAAGTCTCCAAATGGTTCATTAGCTTATATATGCCAAATATTGTCTACATACAGGGCAACTTTAGAGACAGAAAAGATGGGAAGAGTTAAATTGTTTGTATTGCATATATTGTTTATCAAAAGGTCAGGATAGAATATTAGAGGGGTGGCTTTCAATCAATCGGCTGGATACTTTTTAACATTGATTTCTCTGCCGAAGAATTGTTGGTGTTGAAGATCAACATGTGTGACATGGTTGTTATTAGGTCAGATGGCCTCATTTTCCCCTCCATGAATATAGAGCAAACTTCGGAATACCACTAATCTTCCTCCGTTTCCCCATTTTTCTCTATCTTGCAAGGACAATTAGGCATTTCCCCCATATTTTATTTTACTTTGTCATTGAGATTCCTCACCTCAAAAATATACCTGAGTAATACCTGCATTTTTTACAAAATTATTTAAACCCCAAGATAAAGTTTCTAAAAGCCAAACCCAAAATAATGGTTTTTGTTTTAACACCAACATTTTCAAAGCAATGAAAGAAGAATAAAGCAGGAAGATTAAGATGGTAAAAAAACATGTACTGTATAGACTTTCAAGTAGTCACTTAGCAACTGTTTGAAGTTTCAACTTACATGACTTACAACCTAGATCTGAAATTCTCTCTCTCTCTCTCTCTCTCTCTCTCTCTCTCTCTCTCACACACACACACACAATCACACTTTGGGCACTTGGCAACAAGGCCACATTAACAACTGTTTGCAGAGTCCTACAGTCATGTGATCACATTTTATAATGGCTTTGCTGAAAACCAACACTTCTGCTTTTCGTCAAAACCATGCCCAGAGCAAATCAGTGATTTGCTTAACAACGGTGGTGTTCCTTTAATGACTGTTGCAAACTAAATCATAAGATAGGTTTTATAACTATTATGACTTACAACTGTAATGGGCAGGCTTCATTATGGCCATAATTTGAGGACTATCTGTAAATAAACGGAAGGGTTGGGCAGTAAAAGGTAATTTCTGGTATATGTCTCAGCTATATACCTATTATGAAACAAGACTTTGCTTACAGGTTTGCTAGAAATAGTACAATGTTTGATGCACATGTTACATAGCTTATATACTTCCTCAGACCTCCTTCCACCATATGTTATTAATGTCCAAAATGACTTTCTGAATGCTGCTGACTTCTATTTTCATTTAGGATATTTGTGTTGCAATTCTGCTCTGACAAGAAAGTAAGGGGAGACTTCAGAAAACATGAAAGCTGAATAATGACTGGGAATTTCTTTGGCGCAATCATTTGGGAGTAGCAAGTGTAGCGCAAAAGGCAAACTCATTTTACTTTGGATTACTGCTACCTTCCCAAATATAGTGAAGAAAGTAGCTAGATCAGGGAACAGATAAATATTTGAAAGCCTGGATCAACGTAAAGATAGACTGGGTTTTTTCCCCCTCTTTAATAGCCTTATAGTAAAGGTGCCTGGAGAGAACAGGTGGCAAAATTGGCCACATGCATTTAAAGTTTTATCATTCACAGCTTGATGAGATTCTACCTGTTTAATGTTTTATTTGCGCCTTGGCTATCCACCTTCTGAGAGTTGTTCCACTGGAGAAAGTCCCATGTATTTTGAATGTCTAAAAGCTTTGAAGCTTTTTCATTTTTGACTGAAATGCACTCATACAGTACACCTGGTGGAAGATGCAAATACTTTAGCTAATCTTTGAAGTTTTCCACCTCCCAAAGTATTTCATTTATGAATATGTATTCAGATGTTCATCTCTTGCACTCTCCCTCATTTTTCAGAATTAATGAACCACAATATTTGAGCAAGACTTTCCAAAGCAAACCAAATACCTTTCTGAGTGGGAGTGAGGAAGCAAAAGGTATGAAATAGTTAGTGGGCATGCCTTGCATCCAATGATACTAATGTCTACAAACCTGCAGCAGTTAAGCTGTGAAGTAATAACCTTGATGTCCTACTAGATATAAGGAGAAGAAGAGCAATGGGGATTTTCAAGTAAAGATTTATATCCTTAGAAAACTGGCTCAGAAGTGAGCCTGCTGGAGAAGGTTGTGCTAATGTTATTACTGTGTTGTGCACAGCCATCAGATTTAAGATTTAGCTTTCCTTTAGTTGAAGTACCATATATCTCAGGTCATTTAAATTCATGATGCTTCTAATGCTTCTCCTCATGAGATGAAAGAGTCTAATATATAGTGATCCTGACATCAATGTGGTTTGACCTAAAACAGTAAAGTATTATATATATTGATCAGAATAATGTTCAATTATGGATCTCTTCAACTATCCAGATTAACAGTCGAGGTTTAGTATTTATTTATTTATTGGTTCAATTTATATGCCGCCCTTCTCTGGAGACTCAGGGCGGCTTATAATGTGTAAAGCAATAGCCTTCATCCTTTATATATATCTGCTTAATAGGGCTTTCGCCCCCCCCCCCAGCGGTGTTCTTTTTTTTATACAAAGTCAGCTTATTGCCCCCACAATCTGGGTCCTCATTTTACTTGCCTCGGAAGGATGGAAGGCTGAGTCAATCTTGAGCCTGGTGAGATTTGAACTCGCAGTAATTGCAGGCAGCTGGCAGCTAAGTGCTAATTAACAGCACTTTAGTCCACTGCGCCACCAAGGCTCTTAGGTTCTTCTGAAGATACCCCTGTTGCCAAAAGTTTGACTATCTGGAATGTATGGTCAAGTAGAGTCTGTCTTCTGTCTTCACACAGCACAAGCAGATAGAAGAAAAGCCATAATACTCATTATATTTGAGGTCATGGGAAGAAAGCTGATCTTTAAATAGGGAATTGGCCTATAAAAATGTTAATTTGCTAATGCTATTAAACATAGCAAATATTATTCCTAAATCTTCTTAGGACAATTGGCTTTAAAACAAACAACCACTACATAACTAATGTAAGGTATTACAATTTCCTTTCTTTGTTCTTTTCCATACAAACGCAGATCATATTGCTGGTATGGATTCAGATGAGAAGGAAGTTGAATCACAAACTCTCCTAGTTGGAATACAGACAGAAGGGGAATGTTTGCAGACGGAAAAATGTTGCAGTGGGCCAAGTGTTACAGAAACAGAACAAAAGCAAGAAGAAATTCAAGGAAGGATGGAAGAAGATATGTCCGCCAGCTCTTCCTCGCCTTCTGATTTGCCTGGATTTTGTCCTGGTTGGAGCAGCGCATTCTATGGTTCAGAATGGTTCAGTCTAGATGTACACAATTATTTTAGAAAACTTGGAAAACGAAAAGCTCATGGAACTCAAAATATTGATGCTAAAAAAATGGTAAGTCATCCTGTTTTCTCAAAACAGAAAAACTATGTGTTCACTTTGGGTAGAATGTAATATAGAGCAATACATTAAAGGGAGTCATGGTTATGGATTTTGGATGCATTCTGTAAGCTAGCCCATTTGAAGTAACTTGGTTCAGAAATTGCCATATGAATGCACTGCTTTACCCAGTTAAAGAAAGAGAGTTTTAGTAGTATACGGATAAAACCAGTTCATTCGCCATCTGGTGTTCTTATCAGAGAAATTACCATTGTAACCGTCAAGAATCTCAACCTTCAGGAAGAAGTTTGTTAAGCAGGCAAGAGATGGCCTTTATTAAAAACCCATGTTGAACTGTACTTAAGGTTTTTTTCCTAACACAAAGAGAAACTGTTTGGGTTTGGATTATTGGATTCCTATTATTACTTTTACTACATATTTTTCAATAAACCACCACCATCTCCTCCTCCTCCTCCTCCTCCTCCTCCTCCTCCTCCTCCTCCTTCTCATAACTTCAAAACTACTGAAATGGGAACTACAATCCCAATGGATTTATTATCTGTTGCAATAAATTGGTGATCCCAAAAGAAACTATGTATTTCGCTATCTCAGATGAATATTTAAAAGGGATTGGAAGTATTTCCTTATATATATTCATGTTGTTTTCACATGCAAATCTTTGTTGCAATGGTGTAAATGTATTTTTGATTAGGGCTGTGTAAATCAAGTAAAGTCAGATTCAAATCATCAGTTTGATTTGTCATCATGAATTGATTTGGAATTTTGATATGATTTAGTTCAGAAATTCCAATTAAATTGTCAAATCAGGTAGATTTTATTCATATTTCTGTAAAGAATAAAACATTTTCTGTTCATGCACAGGAGTATCCAAACATTTCTAATCCACTGAGAAGCATTCTGAATTTACCGGTATTTTCAATTTAGAAAACAGATTTGATTTAGAGGTTCACTTGAACTGATTGAATTGGCTCTTCCAATCAAATATTTACAAGGCCCTAGGCAAGAATGATTTTACGAACGTCAGTAGGGCTAGTTAATATTTATATAGAATATAAATTCATTCTTAAGGAACTCTCAGAATTTTTATTAAGCTTTTAGTTTTCAAAGAGGAGAAAAAAGATAATAACTAATATTGTACTTTAGGCAAAAGGCACTCAGGAAAACAAGAAGTAAAATATGTTTTATGTGTGAGCAACCAGTTTGTATATCTCATAATAGAAAACTGGGATATAAATGATTTTATTAACACAACAAAGATGTTGAGCCCTGTGACTGGCACCTGATTGTCTCTCAATAACTTTATAGTTATTTTTATTTACTTGCTGATTTTCCTGTCAGAGGAGTGATGAGTAACTGAAATGTTAAATAATCTTGGTGAAGACATTAACATATTAACATTTCATTTACTCATGTGTTTCTTAAGTATTTCACATAAAATGCAGAGGTAGGCTAAAATAAATCTGATTTACCAGCTTAATTATATTACTTCAGACAGAATGGTCAGATGTTGGAGAGCTTATATGAAACTGTTGAGAGACGACCCGCACTCTGTCAAAGACCTTGGAGTACTCATCTCAAACGATCTAAGTGCCAGAGCTCACTGTAACAGCATTGCCAAAAAGGCATTAAGAGTTGTTAACCTAATCTTGCGTAGTTTCTTCTCCGATAATATTGTACTACTAACTAGGGCATACAAAACATTTGCTAGACCAATTCTTGAGTGCAGCTCATCTGTCTAGAACCTGCACTGCATATTGGACATTAATACAATTGAACGAGTAAGGGTTCGATTGTATTAAATGCACAGCATGCCTACCGTCCTTGTCCTAATGGTCCCTTTTATTCATATCCATTTCATGTATTCATAATCATGTTTATACTTATATCTGTTATCTAATATACACTTGATGAAATACATATAAATAAATAAATAAGTAGGTAAGTAAGTACATTATGGCTTCTTATACCTTCTATCTTCCCTTTCACATGTTGCACTGGATATGATCTAGAACAGGTGTATCCAATCCACAGCTCACAAGCCACACACAGTCCTGGCAGCTAGTAATGGGACACCACAAGGCCATAAACTTTTAACATTATTATGTGCTTTATTTATATATATATATATATATATATATTAGCCAGGGGTGAAATGTAAAATTTGTTACTACCGGTTCTGTGGGCGTGGCTTGATGGGGGGGTAATGTCACTGGGTGGGTGTGGCCAACTTTTTTTTTTTTGAACTTTTCAAAGCATTTTTTCTAATGCTTTGAAAAGCCTCTGACAATCAGGCAACTCAGCTGGGATCGTCAGAGATTTTTCAAAGCATTTTTTTTACCCCTCTTCGGCCAAGAGGTTGCAGGAAAAAAATGCTTTGAAAAGCCTCTGACGATCCCAGCTGAGCCGCGCGATCATCAGAGGCTTTTTTTTTTACTTTTAAAAGCATTTTTTCGTCGGAAGAGATTGTAGAGAAAATGCTTTGAAAAGTTAAAAAAAAAGCCTCTGATGATCGTGCGGCTCAGCTGGGCATGGGGGGGGGGGGGCACAGGGATTTTTGCTACCGGTTCTCCGAACCACTTGCCACCATCGCTACCGGATCGGGTGATCCAGTCTGAACTGGGAGCATTTCACCCCTGATATTAGCTATATTTTATATGCTACCCAAGACAATTCCTCTTCACTCAGTGCAGTCCAGGCAAACCAAAAGGTTGCTGAAACAGAATATGGAGGATCACATCTTCACTTGGAACAAATCATAAATGATATCCTAGATTGGCTAGGAACTTGGAAGATCTAATATGAAGCACAGCAATAGAAATAGCAGTTAGACTTATATACCGCTTCACAGTGCTTTACAGCCCTCTTTAAGCGGTTCACAGAGTCAGTATTTTTCTCCCAAACAATTCATTTTACCAACCTCGGAAGGATAAAAGGCTGAATGAACCCTGAGCCCTGTTAATATCGAACTCTAGGTTGTGGGCAGAGTTTGCTTACAATACTGTATTCTAACCACTGCCACCGCAGCAAGAAGCACTATTATTAAATATCCTTGATCAACATACTCTTAGATTGGTTTTTATGCTACTCAGCTTCCCTTATCAGAAGTCTGCAGAGAAATGGCATCACTTTCATTTTGTTCTGCTTCTTCCACCAGGAACTTGACCAGCTGATAATGATTGAGACAAAAAGTTACAGAAAGAGCATAACCTTCTACCAGAGGCTGTTGCATAAAGAGAGAAGCAGCAAAGGTATATTTGGGAAATGAAATGTTAACAACTGTCTTATAGCAATTGTTCATCTGTGCTGATGCAACCTGGTCCTGATTGCACTTTTCAAATCTTGAGGTGGAGAAATAAAAGCTTTGTTGCCAAAGCTGGAGAGAGAGATAGAAGAAATGAAAGCAAAGATACGGTTTCTTGAGCTTGTGAAGAAGTATCTCCAGGTAATTATGTGAGTTTTCAAAAATTGGGTGTGGATGTCTATTTCTGTATCAGGGAATGCCCAGGCTCCCATGCATTGACACCAGAGGTGGGTTTTAGCAGTTCAGGAGAACCAGTAGTGGAAATTTTGAGTAGTTCGGAGAACCGGTAGTAAAAATTCTGAGTGGTCACGCCGCCATCTATTCTCTGCCTCCCAAGTCCCAGTTGATCAGGAGGAAATGGGGATTTTGCAGTATCCTTCTCCTGGATTGGGGAGGGAATGGAGATTTTACAGTATCTTTCCCCTGGAGTGGGGTGGGAATGGAAATTTTACAGTATCTTTCTCTTGCCATGCCCACCAAGCCAGGTCCACCAAGCCACACCCACAGAACCGGTAGTAAAAAATTTTGAAACCCACCACTGATTGACACGCTATTCAGGTGACAACTGCAGTTGTACAGAATAATTGCTCTAATTAGTTAAAGCTGCAAAGTTGGAGTCTTCCTCATCTACACTATTTCTCTCTCTTTGTAAGAGAGCCATTCAAACAGACCACATACTAATGAAAGTCATTATGAAGTACAGGTGGTATTTTCGTGACATCTGTGGAACACTGTTTGCATTTCCTGATGCCATCCATTGTTTTGTGTGGGAAGCAGTTTTGCCATGCCACAGTAGTCATTCAGTAAAAATTATTCAAATTTGGAGTAAATCAAGCACCTTTAACAATCCTAGCAGGCTAACGACTAATTTGTTTTCTGCTGGATATCCCTATCCATTTTAAAGGCGCTTATCTTTTGAACCCCACTTTGACTTCTGGTTTTTGGATGCACACAAAAATGACTTTGGATGGCTGTCGTCAGGGCCAGAGTGCTAAAATATAGTTCAGAGTGATGTGCTCGTGTGTAGTACTGGGGAGGCCACAAAATCAGCCTTGCCAAGAGAATTTATATTATATATTGGAATCTCTGTTGCTTCACAAAGCAGTTATTGGATACCTAGGAAAAGGTCCAGGAAACAATGCAAAACAAAGCAACACAGGAGCTTCACTTCACTTTTTAAAATGGGAGACGCGTTGCCTCACAAAGCATCTTTGAAGCATTGATGGCCTTCCTGGGTTATTTCTCACAACAATGGAGAATCTCTGGTTCATTAGGAGGTGTGGATTCTTATCTCCTAACCAGCCCAATCAATGGTTATGGATAGTGACAGCGCAACTTTAGCAACATTAAGAAACCAAACATTTCTGCCATGATTTCCTACCTTAATAAGGAACTGCTCCAGATCTTTGTTGAAACTCTGCAGGTGCAGCATAGCTTGAGCACATGATTTGTGTGCGTAAAATCATATATATATATATATAATTTTGATTTATATGCCACCCTTCTCTGGAGACTCAGGGCGGCTTACAATGCGTTAAGCAATAGCCTTCATACTTTTGTATATTTATACAAAGTCAGCTTATTGCCCCCACAAACTGGGTCCTCATTTTACCTACCTTAGAAAGGATGGAAGGCTGAGTCAACCTTGAACCTGGTGGGATTTGAACTTGCAGTAATTGCAGGCAGCTGGAAACTTAAGTGCTACTTTTAAGAGCACTACGTCCACTGCGCCACCAGGCTCAGTGTAGTGGTTAAGGCATTGGGTTAGAAACTGGGAGACTGTGAGTTCTAGTTCAGCCTGAGGCACAAAGCCAGTTGGGTAACCTTGTGGCAATCATTCTCTCTCAGCCCTAGGAAGGAGGCAAGGGCAAATCACTTCACCTCTTGCCAAGAAAACTGCAGGAACTAGTCCAGGTAGTTGGCAAGCGTCAAAAGCTAACTTGAAGACCACCACCCCTGCTTATTAGCACTGTATTTCCCCCTTCTAACTGTTAGAAATCCTGTATATAGCCCTACAGAACAAACAATGCACAATCCACATGTGCTTTTCTGCTTAACTGCAGAAACCTTTATACAGAAAAAAGACCTAGAGCAGGGGTGTCAAATCTGCGATAACACGCTGTCATGTGATGTATCACAACTTTTTTCTCCTTTGTTAAACTGAGGTTGGGGGGGGGACAGTGTGTGATGTATCTGGCCCGCGGGCCATGAGTTTGACACCTGTGACTTAGGGTATACCATAGATGCAACTATAAAATTATAAACACTGCCATCTACTGGTTGAAGAATATACTGCTGCAGTTGTTGTATAAAATACATGAACACTATTCCACATCTTTTGGAAGCATTTTTTTCCTCTGTATCTTTTCTGTTTGTTTCTTTCTTGTCTCCTTTTGCTACAGATTATGTATGCAGAAAAATGGGGTGTTGAACCATGCAACTTTCTTACAGTGGTTAATATGGGACAAAATGAAATTCTGGACATCAGTGCCTTAGATGGCATGCTACTTTTTTATCACATAAACAAAACGCCAAGTGAAGCTCAGTATAATGACAATCAAAATTGCCTAAGAAATCTTCAAGCTGGAACTCCACTTGGATTAATGGCATATCTGTATTCTAGGTACAGCCTCTTATACAATTCTACCAGAAATTATAGTACAATAAAATTGAGTATCAATTCTTATCTTAGGACACTTCATGTTTTCCCCAGAAAAATCAGAAAATGTGATATTGGTCCATCTAGCTTGGTGTTGTTTTAGTAGGTACAGCTAAAAGTAAAGTTTTATAGGACTTTTCCAGTTTTCCTGTTTGTGGAAATATAGCAATAGCACTTACTTATATACCACTTTACAGTGCTTTACTCTATAAGCAGTTTACAAAGGCAGCATATTGCCCCCAACAATCTGGGTCCTCATTTTACCAACCTCGGAAGGATGGAGGGCTGAGTCAACCTTGAGCCAGTAAGGATCAAACCCCTGGCAATGAGCAGAGTCAGCCTGCAGTACTGCATTCTAACCACTGCGCCACCATGGCTCCTTGGGAGGGTATGCTTGTTAGGAGGGTAAAGGGAGAAAATTCAATTAAAGGAGTTGTTAGGTTACAAGACCTTTTTTCTTTCATTTTTCAGTAATGGGAAATGATTTCCATTCATTCTGGAGCTGGGATCAAAAATCTTCAAGATCTTTAGGTCTTCTTATCCCAAATTAATTGCTATATAAATAAAGGCATTACTGAATTCCTGAATATACAGGTAGTCCTCGACCCAAAGGTACTTTTTCAAGAGGCAACTGGACTTTCTGGTTTTTCTTTGAAGATGTTTCACTTGTCATCCAAGAAGCTTCTTCAAGTCTGGATGAGAGCTTCTTGCATGAGAAGCAAAACGTCTTCAAAGAAAAACCAGAAAGTCCAGGTGCCCTTTGAAAAAGCACCTATGGGACAACCATGACCTGGATGACAAAGAATCTCCAGAGACAGGTGGTCCTCGACTTACATCCATTCATTTAGCAATCATTCAAAATTACAATGGCACTGAAAAAAGTAATTTACAACCAGTCCATGCACTTACAACCATTGCAGCATTCCCATTGTCACGTGATCAAAGCAAAATTAATGGGGGGAAGCTGGATTGGTTTAATGACTGCATGATTGCTTAATAACTGCAGTGATTTGGTTGTAATCACTTAACAACCATGACCAAAAAGAAATGTCGTAACATCGGGCATGACTCATTTAACAATTGCCTTACTTAGCAACCAAAATTCTGGTCCCTAATATGGTCATAAGTCAAGGACTATCTGTAAATAGTTAATTTGTGCAAGAATTTAGACTAGAAAAGAGGAACAAGTATGGAACATATTTCAGTGACCATCCCACTGGATCGTTTGTAAAAACAAGGGAAGAAAAAAATGAGTGCTAGGCTAGAATTCTCACCATTTTTTGCAAACCTTTAAAAAGTCTAGCATGGGAGGTGGGGGAGAAGAAGCCTGCTGATTTGTTTTTCATATGTTCTTTGGTCTAGAGCACAGGTGTTAAACTTGCGGCGTCATGTTGCCATCATGTGACATTTTGCAACTTTTTTCCCATTCATGGAGCTGGAGTGGGCGTGGCCTGCATGTGACACATCAGACCCTTGGGCCGCCTGTTTGACACCCCTGGTCTAGAGTCTAGTGAAATGGCCCCTGTCACGTAAAAGCTTAGGAAAGCAAGTTAAATTGTTACTTCTTAACTTAAAACTGTAGTAAGCCTTTGTTACTACATTTTTAATCATCCATTCCAGACCAAAAGAAATTGTAGTAGCTTTGTCCGTTTCTTAGCTGAATGCTTAATTATGCAGGTTATAGAAACAGAATTGATTTTTAAAATTGGTAGATTGCACCTTAAAAGTATTTTCGGTTCACAATAATGTCAAGAAATACGTTACTTGTTATCATACATTTTTAAAAAATATTTCAAAAAGAACAACAAATAGAAATTGCAATATTAACTGATATCTAATTGAATAATTTCCTTTCGCTTCCTATTTATTTTGTCATTCTTGAGACCAATAAAGCATATTTTAGTTTGCATTATTGTTTTCCTTTGTATTCTTCAGAAATGCGTTTTTAAAAGGCTATGTTCAACAGTTTCTATTCACTTTTCGCTATTTCTGCTCACAAGAGGAACTTTTACAATTTCTTCTGGATAGAATCAGAATTACCTTGCCCAGGTAGGTAATGAAATCCCACTGAAATCAGGTATATTTGAGTTCATTAGTATTTGAATGGCTTTCTTTATGTACCTTTTCATAATTATGAAGTATTGCTTATTTTGTAGTCAAAGGGCATAGCCAAAAAAAAAGTTCTTGTGCCAGTTGAAGTTTTTGCTACCTTTAGATTTTCTATCTGGATTACCAAGCCTTTTTTTGTCATAATAACAAGACTAGCAATGGTGCTGTCCTTAGAATTTCGATGAAGAACAAAGTAAGAAAAGTGGTTGGCGGATTTTCTTACTTTCATTTCCTCTTACATCAAATGTCTTTCTAACATGGATAGGATCGGGTGATTGTTGATGGGTGTTTGAAATGGACCATTTAGCTACCTGTGAACTATTAGCTGAGTGATGATGTGAGTTTAACAGTCTTCTGGAATAGTACTATACCCATTTTAAAGATAAGTTTAGCACTCTTCCAAATGAGCATAAATCTAGTTGCGAGATCACAAGAAGAGGGCAACAGAGGGAAGTAGGGAGTGATCAGTAAGGAATGAACTCCACCCTTGATTAATGTTGCTAAGGAATGGCGGTTCTAGCACCCAGTCCCCTTGATGGCCAGCATCACTAGAAATAGCCGAGATGTGGCCATGGTATCAAGCACTGGGGAAATCAGGAGATTCAGGCAGTTCAAATGAGTATAAAGATTTACTGTAAGCTGAAACTGTCTACAAGAATCTGAACTACTAACGGTCAATGGAAATTAGTGGGAATTAAGAAAGGAATTCAAGATGTGCTGGACTCTTGTGGATCCGCAGGGACTCATGATTGATGATGCATTTTACCCCTCCCTTGGGTTCCGCCTGGTCATCTCCCACACATGGAGCCAGAATGAAGCAAGCAAAATAGAGTCACTTTCCTTATTTCAAGTAATAAAAACAGTAAAAATAACAGCCCCGTGAAAACTCTCACTGACAAAAGCAACTCCTCCAGCAGTATCATGAATGACTTAGATGAGGGGATAGATGAGGAACTCATCAAATTTGCAGATGACACCAAGCTGGCAGGAATAGCCAACACTCCAGAAGATAGGCTTAAGATATAAAAGGATCTTGACAGACTTGAACATTGGGTGCTATCTAACAAAATGAAATTCAGTGATGAAACAAGTAAGGTTCTACAATTAGGCAAGAAAAACCAAATGCACAGATATAGTATAGGAAGTACCTGGCTCTTGGAGTCCTAGTGGACAATTACTTAAATATGAACCAGCAGTGTGCTGCCAAAAAAGCCAACACAGTCCTAGGCTGCATCAATAGAGGGATAAATTCAAGATCACGTGAAGTGTTAACACCACTTTATAATGCCTTGGTAAGGCCACACTTGGAATACCGCATACAGTTTTGATTGCCACAATGTAAAAAAGTTGTTGAGATTCTAGAAAAAGTACAGAGAAGAGCAACAAGGATGATTAGGGGACTGGAAGCTAAACATATAAAGAATGGTTGCTGGAATTGGGTATGTTTAATTTAATGAAAAGAAGGACCCGGGGTGACATGATAGCAGTGTTCCAATATTTAGGGGCTGCCACAAAGAAGAGGGTGTTATTCTCCAAAGCACCTCAAGGCAGGACAAGAAGCAATGGATTGAAACTAATCAAGGAGAAAAGCAACCTAGCAAGGAAAGCAAGGAGAAATTTCCTGACAGTGGGAACAATTAATCAGTGGAACAACTTGTCTCCAGAAGTTGTGGACGCTCTAACACTGGAAGTTTTTAAGAAGAGATTGGACAGTCATTTGTCTGAAAAGGTATAGGGCTGAGCAGGAGGTTGGACTAGAAGACCTCCAAGGTCCCTTCCAACTCTGTCATTCTGTTCTGTTATATCAGAACCACCAACACAAACTGGTAGAATCTAGCTCTCTTTAATGGGGAGCTGCATAAGACTTAATAAGCACTTCAGAAAGTGGTTATTCCAAGCCTAAAGTGGCCAAAACAGTTATTGGTGCATTTTTAGACCAGAGGGGATCAGGTAGGGGATCTGAAGAAATTTCCAAGAGCATAAATTTAGATTTGGTCAATTATTTCAGTGATGGCACATTCTTCTTTAGGCCAAAATATATAATTGGATTTCAACAAGGTTTTTTTTCTTGATTTTGAAAATTACATTTTTATTGTGTGCGAAGTAATAAGCTGAAACAGATAATGCCAGATGAAAACACCTGTTCATCATTTCTTTTTTTAAAATTTTTTTTAGTTCCAGCCCAGAATCTTGTTCATTGTTCAGCAAAATATACCACCGCAGTTTCTCCATTCTTCAAGCTTGGATCGAAGACTGTTACACGGTAGACTTCAGCATAAACCCTAATTTCATGCGAATACTAAACGACTTTATCATTTCCCAGGTAATTCATTGCTTTGACAGAAAGCTTGATGTAAATGTCTTCTAAATCACCTCTAAGTTACAGCATATAATATTCCAGTACATTATTCTAAATATAATTGGTTGAGAATGTGGGGGAATGGAAATAAAATTTGTTTCAGATAAATGAAGACACTGTTTGAAGCAGAAGAATATAATTACTGACTTTTTGCAGGTGGTTCCGCTCAATGGTTGTGGCAGACAGTTGCTGTCATTGCTTAAGAACATTGCTAGCAAGAAAGAGAGAAAAGTTTCTCAGTTCTGCAAGATGGAAGAATGGGAACAACGGATGGAGATCCATGAAACCCGATCATTACGTTTTTCATGCAAAAGGGACTCAGGAAATGTTTTACCAAAGGTATGTAATTTCCCTAACTTGCTTTATATTCACTTATTATAACTATAGCCAATGTTATTCCTTCTCACTGTGCTTAGTAGCCTTATTTAGTCTATTTGAAAGAGTGCCTTAGCTAAGTTATCATGGAAGGTTTACATCTAAATTAAGAGGTGAGTCTTGATTTTGACTACGATAGAACTATCCGATGCTATGAAAGCTAGCCCTCAACTCGTTAAGTCTTCTAGCTTTAGCTGGATAAAACCAAACAGCAGTTAATTGCATGAAATAATTGAGATGTATGATTTATTTTCATAAACCTAGTGGTTAAGGCACCAGGCTAGAAAGCAGGAGACTGTGAGTTCAAGTCCTGTTGTGGCCATGAACACCAGCTGGGTAAGTTTGGGCCAGTCACTTTCTCTCAACCCAACCCACCTTACAGGGTTGAAGTTGTGGGGAAAATTATTGTTGTAAACATAATAAAGCTAGGATAGAAATGAATAAATAAAATACATCTAAAAAGGATAAAGTTCCAGAAGGGATTCCTGTTTGGTCATATTTGTAGAATTTGCTATTGAATAAGTTAGTGCTGAAGTTAAGAAAAGTATGAGAAATTATTATGTGAGGAAAATCTAAGAATCGACTAGCACTGATGCTGTTACCTAGTTTGGGTAATGAAATGTCTGCAAGAAAACAAGCATGCTCAGAGAGCACCAGGGACCCCTCATTTCAACCCTGAATTCTCCTTTATTGGAATCTTACCTACAAATTTATCTTATATATCAGTGATGGCTAACCTTTTTGCCATCGCGTGCCAAAAGCAGGGGGAGCACGGTGGGGTCACACGCACGAGTGCCCACATCCATAATTATATGCGCCCCGCCTCCCCCCCCCCCATGCTCCACCTCACTTTTGGCACGTGATGGCACGGTGGGCCTGGTAGGCCTGTTTTTCACTCTCCCCAGGCTCCAGAGCCTTTCTAGGAGCCTGGGGAGGGTGAAAACCACCTTCCCCAACCCCCGCAGAGGCCCTCCGGAGGCCAGAAACAGTGGGTTTCCTGACTTCTGGTGGGCCCAGAAGGCCCAAAAATCAGCTGGCCGGCGCACGCAGGCGTGCCGAAGCTGAGCTCAAGTGCTCAGAAGGACCAAAAATCAGCTGCGTGCCGAAGCTGAGCTCAAGTGCCCACTGATATGGCACCACGTGCCACCTATGGCACCCGTGCCATAAATTCGCCATCACGGTTATATATCTTATATAAGAATATATATATTTAAATTATTTTATGTAAGACTGGTTTCAATTTTCCTTGTGAAAGATGTAACTAATGGCTCTCTTCCTTCTCAAATAGCATCTTAGCTGGAGACTTTCAAAAGGCCCTGAACCACAGTTGTGTCATAGACCCACAACAGAAGAATTATCTGGCTTCTGCATCAAAATAGCCGAGGCTCCGTACTTCTTAAATGAATATACTGTGCAACAACTTTGTTCTCAGCTGACATTATTAGAACAGGTAAAATGGATTTTCTGTCACCATGGTTTTAGCACTGTACTCTTTAAATATTGCTATGCTGTAACACTCCAGTTGTATATAACAATATATTCAGAATGTGGTGAAAGCACTGAATCCATTTTGAAAGACCAAAGTACAGCTGTGTCAATAGCTTAATCCAGAGGTCTTCAAACTTGGCAGCTTTAAGACTTGTGGACTTCAACTCCCAGAATTCTCCAGCCAGCACTGGCTGAGGAATTCTGGGAGTTGAAGTCTACAAGTCTTAAACGTTGCCAAGATTGGAGACCCTTGAACTAGAAGCTCTGATAGTTTCCGATGGTCTCCCATCTAAGTATTCATTAGATCTGAACCTGCATAGTTACAAAGCTAATAGAAAATTGACCAAATGCTGACTTCTATCAGTGACTCACACTATAGAATGAAATTTATAAGAATGTATTTCAGTTGGGCTCAAGATTAGTTTTTTTAATGCTAAAATAACTGTGATTGTCTTGACTTTTAATGAGTGAGACATGGATGGAATGTAAAGAAATACTTCCTTGATTTATTGGTATAATTGCTGTCTTTCTGGGTCATTTCCTAAGAGACTATGTGAGTTTGGATTAGAAAACACAATAATGGAGGCATGCAAAATAGAATATATAACACGCGACCATTTTCTTTCATCTGTTTAGGAAATATTCCATAAATGCCATCCAGTGCACTTTCTAAATTCAAGATTGCTTGGAGTCAAAGATAAAACTGTGCCTCTCCCAAAGTAAGTTTGCTATTTAGCCAACCCTGCTGATGAAAGTGGAAAACAGCTGACATGCCAGAATATTTAGCTTCTGCTTAGCTTTAATTACAGGCTAAAGCTGTTATTTAGTAGCTCCTTCTATTGGCTCTGCAGAAACCCTTTGATGCTTTTTCTTTCTTAGGTGGATATAAAATGGCAGAATAGAAGGCAGTTCATTTAATGTGAACCATTGGAACAAATTTACCTCTAAGGCAGATGTTCCCAAACTTTCTCAGTTAAGGAAGCATCCAGCTATTCCTAAGCTGTGGGCCATGATGCCTTGGGGCTCTTCAACAAGCTCACTAACTGTCCCATATGTTAAATATTGTAGTAAAAGATATTTCAGAGCTCCTGTGAGTTCATTGCAACATCTCTGAGGTTACAGATCATGGTACAGATCTACATAAGGTGGGGTGAAATAGGAACAATTTTAGAAGTCTAGTTTTATTCCTGGCATCATTCCGGACTATTAAGGAAGGCAAATCAAAGACTGCAGAATTGTGGATAAATTATCCAAGGCATTTACTTGGTGCTTAGCCTTGTACTTGCCAGTTATGATACATTCTGAAAATAATGTTTTTTTGCTGAAAATCTAGGTTAGTCGTGTCTTTGAGCTTTGATCTTATATCCCTTGGGGTTTGAAATAAATACAATCCGATTCGTTGCTTTCCTTGCAGTGAGTTGTGTTAGCTTTTGCATAGACTTAGGCTATAAGTGTTATAAATTTTTTATTTTATTTTACAGAGCTTCTTCCTCTGAACTGCTATCTACTCCGACTTATAACCTTTTTGCGAAAAATTGTGTCCAAGATGATTACCTTCTGCAGCTTTTAAAATATTCAGATAATGTCAGTACCTGGGTTGCTGCTGAGATTGTCACCAGTTGCAGCTCTAAGGTGTGAATTTCTGTTTCATGAATGGATGTGTATGTGTGCCTGGGCACATGATTCGTTATTGTGGTTTTATTTATGTGATTAATGAATATTTCTTCTCTGAATAGAGTAGGATCATAATAGCAACAACACTTGGACTTATATATATCGCTTCATAGTGCTTTACAGATCTTTCTAAGTGGTTTACAGAGTCAGCAAATATCCCTCAACAATCTAGATCCTCATTTTACCCACTTCGGAAGGATGGAAGGCTGAGCTTCCTTGATCCTTCCTTGATCCAGTCAGGATCGAACTCCTGGCAGTCAGCAGAGTTAGCCTGCAATACTGCATTCTAAGCACTGCGCCACCACCGCTCTTTTGCTGTCAGAGAAATCTTTTGCTTTCTCTGAACTACATTAAAAAAATGTAACCCAACTCCCAGAATTCCCCAGCCATTGAATATATTCTATGAATTCTGATATTTTATACCTATTAAATAGTGTATCATCAGGTACAGTAATGGGTTTCAATTTTTTTTACTACCGGTTCTGTGGGTGTGGCTTGGTGGGCGTGGCGTGGTGCGCGTGGCAGAGGAAGGTTACTGCAAAATCCCCATTTCCTCCCAATCAGCTAGGACTTGGGAGGCAGAAAATAGATGGGGGTGGGGCCAGTCAGAATTTTTACTACCTGTTCTCCAAACTACTCAAAATTTCCGCTACCGGTTTTCCAGAACTGGTCAGAACCTGCTGAAACCCACCTCTGATCAGGTATTACAATTTGCATGCTATATATTTTATTGCATGATGATAAGCTAATTTTAATGTACCATGGTTGCTTGTTCTTGGTTCTTTGTTTTCTGTTTTCATATGTATCAATTGATTTTATTGTTTATTTAGTTTTATAGAGTTTATAAATTTAATTTGCCTGGATGCTTTATTGTGTTTGATTACATTTTATCTTGCTACAGTCTGATCATTAACTAAAATAAAGTCTTTTTCTCTCGCCCCTTCTCAAAAATACACATGATTATTACTTAGTAACCAAAAACTACTTGGAAACCAGAGTTTTCGTAGCTGCATAATAAATCTAATGAAGAGGAGTTTCATGGGGGAAAAACATATACAATGTGCTTTGTGGTTTCAGCAAACAAAACAATTACAGTAATTTATTTAATCTGACACCAGATCTCCTCTTTATAGTGAGCATTTTGCTTTGGTTGCCAATGGGTAATGAATTTTATCACATTTAGCTAGCTGGAATTGAAAGCATTTAGCTATTTCCAGTTGTCTTCATATAATGATGATGTCCTCCCTGACTGTGTAGCAAAAAAATAGAGTCTTTGCTGGAAATGTGTTTTTTGACATTGAGTGCTGGGCATTCAAAACATGGGTTATACAGATTGGCAGAGAATACTGATAAATTTTGTTTAAAATGTTTTCTGATTGTTCTCCAGGTACAGATGAATTGGGTATCAAAATTTCTCTTCACTGCCAAGTGTTGCTACAAGCAAAGAAATTTTGCCACTGCGATGCAAATCCTGAGAGGCCTGGAAAATCTCATTGTCAGACAATTGCCTGTGAGTACTATGCCTAGTTATTAGTCATTTATACAGGCAATATACTTTTTAAATAATATTTGGAATATGCAAAGGATGCATTCCACTCGTAATATTCAGAACACTAACATTTATTTTGATTTCTGTTCAGATTTGGAAAAACTTGCCTTCTAAAGTTTCTGACATACTTGAAGAACTGAAGGCTGTAGAGGTACAGTAAAAAAAATAAGCTCTTTTCTCTCTATCATGAATGGAAATCTGGGCTGTTCCTCAGAAATTTTTGCTGGCAAGCGCAACTTCGGGGTTCTTTCGTGTTTTTTCCGCACGAGATGATCAAATGCCTGTCATGCTATACAGATAGTCCTCAACTTACTACTACAATTGAGCTCAACATTTCTGTTGCTAAGTGAAACATTTCCTAAGTGAGTTTTGCCCCAGGTTATGACCTTTCTTGCCACTGTTGTTAAGTGAATCACCCCACTTGTTAAGTTAGTAACATGGTTGTTAAGTGAATCTGGCTTCCCCATGGACTTTGCTTGTCAGAAGGTCGCAAAAGTTGATCAGATGACCCCATGGATACTGCAGCCGTTATAAATATGAATCAGTTGCCAAGCATCTGAATTTTAATTGCATCTGAACAGGCATGGGAGCTCTAGGCCAGTGATGGTGAACCTATGACATACGTATCCCAGGTAATACACCATTTTTTGCTGGACTCTCTGGATGCTCTAGAAAAAGGGGTCCCCAACCCCTGGTCCATGGACTTGCACCGGGCCATGGCAGGCCAGAAACCGGGCCATGCAAACAAGCAAAGTTCCATCTGCTGGTAACAGGCAGCACACGAAACCATGCCCCTTTCAGTCTGCAGAAAAAACTCTCTCCATGGGACCGATCCCTGGTGTCCAAAAGATTGGGGGCCACTTCTCTAGAAGTTATATGAGAAGGCCTTATTCTCACCCAGTCTCCAAGATGTCCGAAAATAACATGAGCATTTTCTGGGGCGCCAAAGGCCCAGTGAGAACACCGCTCTCTTGCACTCTCTTCCAGAAGATCCAGAGACGAAAGTCTGGCGCAGAAGTCCAGAGAGACTTTTTTTTGTCTGAGGTCTGTGTGTGTGTGTCAGTGGTGGGTTCCTCCTGGTTCCGCCCGGTTCCGCCGAGCCGGTAGCGGTGACGATATGACATCACCAAACCAGTTCTCCACCCCCAACCCCCCTACGTCATTCTTACCTTTTATTTGGCCCCACCCCCAATCTATTGCTGCCTCCTAAGTCTCAGCTGATGGGCTATAAGGAAAAACTGTTTAAACTCTTGCTGCATGGCTTCAAAGGGCTGCCCTACAGCTGATCAGTGCCTGCAAAAATAAATGGGTAGATCGATACAGCTCTGCAAGCAGTTAAAAGCCTGGTAGACCAGTACCTCTGCTAAATCCTAAAGAATTGTCACATGACCATCAAGCCATGCCCACAAAATAAGTCATGCCCACAGAACCGGTAGTAAAAAAATTTAGAACCCACCCCTGGTGTGTGTGTGTGTGTGTGTGTGTGTGTGTGTGTGTGTGTGAGAATAACAGATAAGAAAACTCAAGGTGGGCATTTTTTTAAAAAAATGACGCCATCCCCAAAGGTTCACCATCACTACTCTAGTCCAACATTTTCCTTCATCAAGTGTGAGACAATAATATTAGAGACCATTTCCAGTCATCTCAGCTTTGACTGGACTGGAAATAGTAAAAAAGTGCACATGATCTGTGCCTTCCTTTATACATATTCTTCTCTTGTTCACCACAGTACAGGTAGTCCTCGACTTACGACCACAATTGAGCCCAAAATTTCTCTTGTTAAGTGAGACATTTGTTGAGTGAATTTTGCCCCACTTCATGAGAGACAAGTTTAAGGCTGAGCAGAAAATTCAACGAGATCTTTCTGATCAAGGGCTGACATTGTGTCAAGTCTACATGCTGGCTTTGTGTTTGCTGGAAATCTTGTCCCCATCTGCTCCGCTTAATGGTTTATCACTCCCTCGGGCCAGCTAAGCTCCAAAATGTTTCTTGTAAATGTCATCATCGTAGCCTTTCTGACAGTGAGTGAATGAAGGATTGGAAGACTATCAGGGACTTGTTTTTGTTTTTGTTTTTAAAAACCTGTTCTCTTATAAACAGAAAGATAAACACAAATTGAGCAATCCATTCGCTGGTTTCTATTTCCCTCACATTCTGCCTTGGGGTGGTGGTTGTTTTTTGATGCAGTTGTAACATTTCAGATTTGATTGCAAAAGAATATTGAATTATATTTTTCTCTAGCTCCTGCATTGCGGGATGGGAACACTTTAAATACTGACTTTTGAGAAGTACAATACCTTGTTTTGATTAAAAGTAAATCTCTCCATGTCTTCTGCTTTTAGCCAAAAGAAAATGATTGTTAGTAGTGTAGGTATATATATGTATTTGTGATAGGCAGCATTTGTTCCTCCAATGATTTGGATCATTTGTGTTTCCTTGAAAGGACAACATTTTGCAATTGCTCTTTATATCCTCCAGGACTGAAATCTGGCATAAAAATCCATATCCAGATATAAGACATTATTATACATTATTTACATTACATATTACAGAGTGTATAATATACATGTATCCATTATCGTTCCCAATTCTTTCTCTTTAAATATTATACAAAAATGTTTGTTACAACATAGCAAAGACTTTGTCACAGGGGCGAAATGCTCCGGTTCGGACCGGATCACCTGATCCGGTAGCGATGGTGGTGGGTGGTTCGGAGAACCGGTAGCAAAAATCCCTGTGCCCCCACCACCACCATGCTCAGCTGAGTTGCACGATCATCAGAGGCTTTTTTAAAATTTACTTTTAAAAGCATTTTTTCTACAACTGCTTCTGACGAAAAAATGCTTTTAAAAGTTTTTTTTAAAAAAAGCCTCTGATGATCGTGCAGCTCAGCATTTTTTCTGCAACCTCTTGGCCGAAGAGGTGGTAAAAAAATACTTTGAAAAGTCTCTGACAATCCCACCTGAGTTGCCTGATTGGCAGAGAGGCATTTTTTACAAAACCCCTCTGATGATCCCAGCTGAGTTGCCTGATTGCCAGAGGCCAAGATAAAAGTTTGAAAAGTTAAAAAAAGTTTGAAAAGTTAAAAAAAAAGTTGGCCACGCCCACCCAGTCACATTACCACCCCCCACCAAGCCACGCCCACAGAATCGGTAGTAACACATTTTACATTTCACCCCTGCTTTGCCACCAATAGTTATGCCCTGTTCTAAGATGTCTGTCTGCATGTCTGTGTTTATTATTTCAGGTATTTTTAAAAAGTGACAGCTTGTGCTTAATGGAAGGGGAGAGATTTAAAACATTGCCAACAATTCCATCGGCTCACATACTAGCTATGCACATACAGCAACTTGAAACTGGAGGATTTACGATGCGAAATGGCACCTACAAGTGGACCAAACTTAGGTAATGTTTTTATGGCATGGAATTTATTAAAATGGAACACAGTCTTGCAGGTTAATATACCATGTTTTCCCCAAAATAAGACCCTGTCTTATATTTTTTGAACTCCGAAATAAGCGCTTGGCCTTATTTTCGAGGAGGTCTTATTATTTTGGGGTGCTAGAGCAAGACGGGGCTCCTCTTGCCATTTTACCTGATCTCCAGCTCTGTCTCCCTAACCCTAATCAGAGGAAATGGCAGGGATTGGCTGTGCATGGGTTTAAATATTTTTGGGGAGGGCTTATTTTCGGGGGGGAGGGTATTTTAGCTCATGCGCTCAAAAACCCAACTGGGCTTATTATCCGAGGAGATCTTATTTTCAGGGAAACAGGGTAGCTTAATAATAATGTTAAGAAACCTATTCTGTATATTAATTTATGAAATAATTAAAGGCAAGATAAATTGAACATTTTGATTACTTTATTGTAGAATGTTTTATATACGTTTGTTTTAAAAAACTGAATATTAAGCGCCTAACCCAGTGTTTATTTTCCATCAAATATGTGAGGAAAAAAGCCTGACTGGTTTCTTTCATCTTTTCTCTTTTTAAGAAATATTGCAAAAGTTGTAAGCCAAGTTCAGGCATTTCAAGAAAACCCCTACATGTTCCCACCAGATTGCCAATTACAAGATTTCTTAAGACAACGAATAGCTTTTCTTAATGATGCAGACATCTTCACATTAGCCGCTGATAACTACGCCAACTTTCATCAGAAACCTGAAAAGCAATCTCGAAAAATCCAAGATGCATTACACAGGATGAAAGCAATGTTTCAGTAAGGTTTATATACATCTCTTGAGCAATTTCTATTTAAAGAAACATCTTCCTGGATCAGTTACTAAATAGCTGTACAGATAGTTCTCAACTTATGACCACAATTGAGCCCAAAATTTCCATTGCCAAGCAAGGCAATTGTTAAGTGAGCTATACTCCATTTTATGGCATTTTTGCCATGGTTAAGCAAATCGCTACGGTTGCTAAGTGAATCATGTGGTCATTAAGCAAAACTGGATTCCCCCATTGACTTATTTTCATTATTTTCATTTGAGTTTATTCCTTGAAATGGATACAAAAAATAAGAGTTAATAATCCCCATTTAGAGAACAAGCAAAAATATACGATGCCTTCAAAAGAGTAAAAAAATTGAAGTGGGAATGGGACGGTCACATAGCAAGAAGAACTGATGGCAGGTGGACCAAGGCAGTCATAGAATTGATAAAAAGCGTCCATGAAAGAGACCTAAAACAAAATGGAGCAATGACATCAGCAAGCATTGTGGGGCCCAACTGGCAAAGGAAAACTTAAGTCCGTATTGGCTGGAAACGTGTGGAAGAGGCCTTCATCCTGCAGTGGATAGACAATAGCAAAGATGATGATGGTGATGATGATGATGATGATGATGATGATGATGATGATGATGATGAATCACCATTTTGAAAACAATGTTGATTGAGATTTGCATTCGGCTCAGTTTCTATTTGGAACTGCCAACTCTTTGGAGGCATTTGCAAGATTCCTGCTGTTAGTTTCTTCATTTAATAATAAGTTAGCTTCAGAATAACCTATCAAAGGCATGTAAAGAAATTAATATGAAATATTTCCCCACTTTTATTTTGCCTTGAAGATAGAGATTACAGATAAAGATTAAATCTGAGTATATCTTGTCAGAAGACCCAGTTTTTCACAAACATTTCACTATCTTAACCAATAACAATAACACAAACAACAAAACATCAGTACAATCACATTTGGAGAAACAGTGGCATCCATAAGGATGAATCTACAAAGACAAGGGGGTGATTAGAACCGCACAATCAAAGCCTTGCTCCTTTTTAATGTGTGATGCATTCATGATACACATAAGGGGGCAGGCTTGAATTGTGCGGTTGTGTCCGCCAATCTGAGTTTCTTGACTCCCCTTTGGAGATTTCTGTCCAGAAACTCATTTCGTTGCTAATTAATTGATCACCAGATTAAGCAGGTTCAGAATTGGAACTGGTCCTGCCATTATTTTCTCCAATAAAGCTTGATTCCTCGAATTTCATAAATCTGCTGCATGTTCTCTGTGGTTTTTGCATAAAAAGTCTAGTGCAGAGAAACTGCCAGTGGAATAAGAGCATTGAACCTAACCTTGAGCCAACATCTGTTACTATGTGGCCAAAGGAGAAACTGGAGACAAAGGTTGACATTAAAAAAAAGACAAGCAATGTGTCAGCGTGCCAAGTAATACATCCACCAAAAGCAAAACTCCGACGCAGGTAGATTCCTCAAAGAACATATTGGATACAGCATATCAGCAAGCTAGTGAAAACCAACTCTAAAAGTTCCCACAGTTGTCCCCCTAATTAAAAGAGCGAATATTTCCCTCCCCAGATGTCACCAGTTACATTGTCCAATGAGAGTAGCTGGGAGACTGCTTGTTCACTCCTCTGTTGGGATGACCTTGGTTCCCATAAGAAAACCCTTTGTTTTGACTGGTAACCGGTCTATCTACTTCCCCCCTCCCTTTCCCCTTCCAAAGTTTGTGGCAAATATGAGGCAGGAAAAGATGGCTTCAGCCAGGCTCACTTCAGAGTTGACACACTGGATGTAACCCATAGGCAACCAATTACCAGCCACTAGTTTAGCTCAATGGTGACCTGAAAGGTCTTACCCTGATTATTTGAGTAACTTGTTACAATTTAGGAATGGACATACTAAATTCAAAACATAACCCCACAATGGCCATATGGCTAGGGCCCTTAATTAAAACTAAGTAGCAATTAAAGTCTTCCATCTGACAACTTGCAGGATATCTGTTGAGAGCTCTGCTTGTTGCTTGGGAGAGAGTAGAAGGTATCAAAAGACTAGAGATGGTCCTATCACTAGAGATGGTCCTATCATCAACTAGAGATGGTCCTATCACTTCTAGTAAGTATCTCCAAGGGAACTGTATCCCTCTAGTTACAAAATGAGGGATGCAGTTGCTCAGTGGCTAAGACACTGAGCTTATCGATTGAAAGATCGGCAGTTCAGCGGTTCAAATCCCTAGTGCTGCGTAACGGGGTGAGTTCCCATTACTTGTCCCAGCTTCTGCCAACCTAGCAGTTTGAAAGCACATAAAAAATGCAAGTAGAAAAATAGGGACCACCTTTGGTGGGAAGGTAACAGCGTTCCATGTGCCTTTGGCGTTTAGTCATGCCAGTCACATGACCACAGAGACGTCTTCAGACAGCGCTGGCTCTTCAGCTTTGAAACGAAGATGAGCGCTGCCCACTAGAGTAGGGAACGACTAGCACAAATGTGCGAGGGGAACCTTTACCTAGTGACAAAATATTTTCTGCTCTCAATTATCTAATGCTACCTGAGTACTCACATAGTATCAGCCTCCACAGGTAATAAGAAAAAATGTTTAGTTGCCCATTTGCTCCTAACGTTCTTCCACATCTATTAGTTTTGGGGGTTGGCATGGCCTTCTAAGATTGAATTCTCAACATACAGAAATGATTAGACCTGAATTTGGTTTATTGAGTCAGATTAGCTAAACTGAAAGCAGAGACTTAATTCCAAATCATAAACACTTATTTATTTTTTTTAAAAAATCATGTTTAGTATCTATTCTTCTTCTTATACCAGCTCTATTTCTAGCTTATGGTTCTAAGGCAGCATATGATTCCTTTTCAAGAATAATTTTCATACAAATTTGCAAACATGATGCGTTTTATTTGATTGTACATGTACTTGACATGTACTTAACTTTCATTATTTTTTCTGTAATTTCCTATTAAAGCAGAGCACCTGTTAAACAATTAGTTGGGGACAATTTTACTCTTGCACACTGATTTATTTCAAAGGATTTAAATCCTTCATTTAAGCAAGTATTTATTATATCACCTAGAGATAATTTTCCTATTGAATCTGGAGAAGATTAATCATAGTGATATGTTTTATTTTGTTTGAACACATATTTCATTTTCAATTCAGTCGAATCTGTTTTTGAATTTTTATATGGAATTATTTTTCAAAAGTCTTTAAGCCGTGGTCTGTAAAAATTGTTTAATCATGAGCAAATTTTAGCAAGTATTTCTCTGTAAATTACAGTGTCAAAATTATTTTAAAAGAACCTCTTTTCACCATTATGTCATTCTGTGCTATGCTGAGGACCTAAAGTACTTTCCAATAATTGACTTGAAATTTTCTAAAATCTATTCTCAGATGTCAACATATAAGTTACTTTTTAAACTCTGCTTATATTTTTATATGAAGCAATTGGTATTTTCAAGCCAAGTATTGCTTTTAAAAATATCTTACGATATGATGTGAAAATAAATGATTGAGTCTATAGGAAACTTCTTGTCTAATTGCTATTTTTATTGAATTTTCTGATTTATTTTGATGTTGTCTTGAACATAGGGAGAAACAGGCATCCTTAATACACTATTAATACAAATTGAAACCTTGTATTAATATACTGTACCTGCAGCAACTTCTTATCCAACTCCAAATTATTTTCAATGAAGTTTGAGAATTTGGGTGAAACTATTTTTAGAGTTTATACTGCTAAACCACTGAAATGTATATAATCTACAGAAAGAGTCAGAATTGTTTAAATCTGGAATCCATGCTATAACTTCCTGCCCTGTTCAAGAGCATAAGCAGATATGGCTTATCAAGTTAGTAAGGCTGAAATTTATAGAACTTTTTGCTGGAGGGGTTAAAGCTAAAAAAAATGTAAAACAAGCACTTGAGCGAATATAATCAAATATTAACTATGGCATTTTAGCGATAATATTTCATTCATCTTGTGAGTCATGAACAAAATCAAAAGAAGGGAAGAAGGCTTTTTTAAATATCAGGGACAGATGAGATTATTCTCATCTAATCAGAGTCATAAGTTATATATTATTCTCTCTTGCCTCCTTCAGCCTCATCTCACTATTGTAGCTTTCAGGTCGAATAACCTGAAGTTTTTAAGAGATGCATCAGAGAAGGCTTTCTGGATTTGAGCATGTTTGCAAATCACTTTGACTAAGAATTACCATCCTATTTCTAGACATTACTCTAGATCAGGGGTCCCCAACTCCCAGTGCGTGGACCAGCACTGGTCCACAGAATTCCAGAAACCAGGCTGGGCAAACAAGTGAAGCCCCATCCGTGGGATGCAGGCAGCATGGGAAACCACGCCCCCCCCCCTCTGGTCCATGGAACAACCTCTCTACGGAACCAGTCCCTGGTGCCCAGAAGGTTGGAGGCCTCTGCTCTAGACAGATGGATGTATTGCTTATGGAGTCACTGTAAATGTAAGGCTGAGCAAAAATACCACTTTTATATGTGCCCTTCCATGTTTATTTGCATTTCTCTTAATTAAATTTCATTTATCCATAATATTTAGTTTATGCTGACTGCAGAAGAAGGAACAAAGATGGAGGATGGGGAAATAGGCTCTATTATTTTTTTTTTTACAAGAACTGAATCAATCCTGTGGTACAGTGGTTTAAAGCACCCTGTTATTAACATCTATTAACATTTGCTGCTTGCAATTACTGCAAGTTCGAATCCCACCAGGCTCAAGGTTGACTCAGCCTTCCATCCTTTCTAAGGTGGGTAAAATGAGGACCCAGATTGTGGGGGCAATAAGCTGACTTTGTATAAATATACAAAAGTATGAAGGCTATTGCTTAACGCACTGTAAGCCGCCCTGAGTCTCCGGAGAAGGGCGGCATATAAATCAAATAAAAAAAAAGTAATTAATGAAGTCAGGAAAAAAAAGTTTCAGGTTAACTAGTGATTTAGGGCAAAGCATGGAATAAAGGGATGAGAAAAAAGTACAACTAAGACCATAAAGGAATAGAAATGCTAACATAGTATAAATGCTAGTTACCAGTATATGCTACTTCTTTTTTAAAATACATTCTTTCTCATTTTGAAAGTGACTTTAAAAATCATTTTAGAGGAATGATGATAGCTGTATCATATACAGCATTCTTTTTCTTCGTAATGGCTTATTTTTCCAGAAGGTGGCACTGGAAACCTATGATTGTAGTTTTAGAAAATATCCCTCAGGGATAACCTGAGACTCCGTTTCATCAAACACAAGTACTATACAGAGGGAGGGAGAGAGAGAATGTGAGTATTGTGCTTAAAAGTTAAGCTTTTTCTGGTGAAAGCTTAATACATTTCTATTAGTCTTTTAAAGTACCACCTTCATTGTTCTTTATTAGTTGCTGTTTTGAAGAAGTCGTAAAGATACGTCAAACTGTGCAATAAAACATATCTTGGTATTCCATTGTTAAAATAAATCTACCAAAAAAAAGGCATTTATATTCCTATCAGTTCCAGAGAAGTTTATTTTTAAAATAAGATCCGCTCAAATCCAGTGAAGCAAAAGTTGAAGGTGTCTGAAAGAAATGACTTTACAGCAGAAGTTGAGACTCTGAAGATTCTTTGTGTTGTATTCCAGATCCAAATTACTAGCTAGGCTGTCAATCTTAACAATCTTCTTCGGAGTGCCACAGGTTTGACACTCTCAATTTATGGAATGACATACAGATCCTCACCAACTCCTCCCCCAGTTAAATATGCTAGAAAAAAATCCCTCTTAGAATTTTTTTAAAAAAGCAAGGTTAGCCTAGTTACAGCTCAATTGCCTTTGCTTATCTAAGAAGTGTATATTTCAACACATTAATAAAAATCATTGGCTGCAAATCAATATATAATTATCTGTTGGTTCTTGGGACCAACATGGGATGGTACAAGATTAGATATAATACATAGTACTCCAGTGTTAAAGCAGGTCTATTTATAACTTAGCCATCGAGTCCCACCTCCAAGAAGGAGATCTGGCTATGTTTCAAAATAATGCCATTAGGCACCCTAAAGTCTAGAGATCAAAGGCCTGTGCTACGCATTAATAACTAATTATTTAATTATACAATTCATTTTATATAATTTAAATTACACACATACACTATATATATATATATATATATATATATATATATATATATATATATGTATATATGTATATATGTATATATGTATATATGTATATATGTATATAAATAGGTCTTTGGTTATTCGGGTTTTCTCCCGCGTAAAATTGGAAGTGTCTTGGCAACATTTCGACGAAGTCCCATTCATCATCTTCAGGCTGGTATTCTCGGCTTCGTGCTTCCAGGAGCAATGTGTGATCGCAGCTGTTTCTTCCTTTTAACTGCCAGTGGGGGTGGGAGCTGATTGGGTGGGAGCATGGCTGTGTTCTGATTGGGTGGAGGTGTGCTTTGATTGGTACATTGCTACATACAAATACCCATGAAAACCTCAGAAAACAAATATATATGTGTGTGTGTGTGTATATATATATATTGTGTGTGTGTGTGTATTGTGTGTGTGTGTGTGTATATTGTGTGTGTGTGTGTGTGTGTGTGTATTTGCTTTCTTCTCTTATCGTAGGTTTTTGTATGTATTTTTCTTCAACCGGGTATTTTCCTACGTAAACCAAGTTTCTCAACTTGCAGCCATAGCTCAGTGAAATCACATCCACTATCCTAGGCTTCTTCAGACAGCAAGCATGCATTTTGCAAATACTCAGCCTCTACAGGGAGGGAACATATGGTAAGGGTATAGCTAACTGATGAGGACCAATCAGTCCGAAATCTATCTATATTAGTCTCCCAATAGGCAGCAAAATGCATGCTTTCTGAAGAAGCCTAGGATAGTGGATGTGATTTCACTGAGCTATGGCTGCAAGTTGAGAAACTTGGTTTACGTAGGAAAATACCCGGTTGAAGAAAAATACATACA
>WNWU01000043.1:3631373-3666260 GCA_012654045.1 Ptyas mucosa | reverse complement strand
CAACTTAATTAAACAATTATAAAAGTTAATACAGGTAATCCTTGATTTACAACCACAATTGAGCCCAAAATTTCTGTTGTTAAACGAGGCAGTTGTTAAGTAATTTTTGCCCCATTTTATGACCTTTCTTGCCACAATTATTAAGTGAATCATTGCAGTTACCCTAAGTTAGTAATGTGGTTGTTAAGTGAATCTGGCTTCTCCATTGACTTTGCTTGTCAGAAGGTCGCAAAAGGGGATCTCATGACCCTGGAACAGTGCAACCGTCATAAATATGAGTCAGTTGCCAAGCGTCCAAATTTGGGTCATGTCACCATGGGGATGCTGCAATGGTCATAAATGTGAAAAACAGTCATAAGTCACTTTTCTCACTGCCGTTGTAACTTTGAGTGGTCACTAAATGAACTGTTGTAAGTCAAGGACTACCTGTACAAAGATTACTTGGCTCCCTTACTAAGAGAAAACGCCACTTGTACTATTGCATTTTAGCCATTTACCTGTGCTTAGTTTTTCTGAAAAATTGTTATCACCATGATTTACCAAAAAAAGAGGATAACCTCAACAAAAATCTCTTAGATACTAAAGTTTCATCTTCTCTCACATTAAAAAATCATGTTATATACTGTTATCATTACATTATTAATGTTTACTTGACAATAGAAAAAGGCAATTAAGCAAATTTACTAACATAGGCATTCCAGTGGTTTAAAATCAATATTTCTAAACCTCATCAACTGGTCTAAATAGTTCTTCAAGGAATGTGTGTGTGAAGAATTCATCAAACCATTATATAAGCATCTTTGTATAATGAGTCCGGAACAGAATTATCACATAAAATAATTTCTGTCCAAGAAGATCTTTTGTGACAAATGACTACTTTGCATGAGCTACTGTTGCGTTTTGATATTAAATATCCCACAGTGAGCTGAACCCACTAATTGTTTTTCCTTTAAAACCCCAAAAATATCAAACAGAAGAAACTGTGTTTGTGTTGGATTAATCATAACTTTAAAGCTATACAGCCTTATCACACTTTGAATATCATAAGATAACAGTTTGTGTCTAATTTTTGTGTGTGTCGTAGCACAATTTTTTGGCTTGTTCGTTACTCATTGCTCATGTGCTCCTATTTGTGAGCTCTTATGCAGTTTCTATTATACTGCATGTATGCCTATAAAGTATAATTGCCAGGAAATCTAGATGAAGGATTAGGCCACAAGATCATCGTGTATATAGGAGTAGAGATCATTAGACAACTTGGACAGAAAGGTATGTTACTACAGAAAAAGTTGGCCATAAATGATATTCAACTCAGGTGAGTTATGTTTTGTTGGGGGTGGGGGGGGGGGGGGGTGGGGATGAGAAAAGTGCTTTAAAAGTCTACAGTTAATCTTGCCTGGGAGAAAAACAGCCCCTAAAGAAAAACTAAGCTTCCACACTTGTGAAACTCATCTATTCTGGAAAAATCCCATAGATTCATTGATCTGATCTATAGTGAATAACCTGAAGGGAAATTCCTTTCTAATCAGATGAATGGTGTTAAGATGATCATGACAAAGTTCTATCTGTCTAGTCTTCCTTTATTTGTATTGCAACAGAGAGCGAAGAGATGGCAATCCAACATACAAAATCCACATCTGGACAAAGCACTTTTGTCTCACAGTTAATGTAGCCATTAAACTTTGCTACCGGTATTATTGATCTTGCCTCTCAAGTTTGCCATGACCAAGAAGGTAAGCATTCCAGGAGACCTAGCTACAGGAATCACTCATAGATGCTCTCATTGTTGAGAAATGATCAAAAGATTTCACTGGATAGATCCAGTTTTCCCACCTGGAGATCCAGAAATATATCAGTTTTACTAATGCAGTTCCTATTAGTATTAATTTATGAATAATCAGTTGAAAGCATGCAAAACAAATTTAAAATTAGTCTATTTGTTCATCTTTATGCTGTATTCTGAATAGACAACAAAAGACCTTAAGAAACAGCCTTTTTATCACCAAGTAAGGTCAGTCTCAATTCCTGGATGACCTCATGGATATGTCAGGATTCTTCCTTTAACAACAAAACAAAAGTAATTTGGAATTCCTTTCTTTGAAGACTTTCCCATCCCACTCTACTTTCCAATCTTAGGTTTTTCTGAATAACTCTGACTTTGTTTAGAATTGCAAATTAGCTAAGGTCATCTTATAATTCCCTTCTTGATCCCTCTATCCTGAAGATGCGACATAGTTTTCTCTAAGCTATGCTTTCCAATTGTATTGGAATAACAATTATGGTAGTTGTAATCCTAACACAATTGGAAGGGTAGGAAAAAAGATTGGGAAAAACAATCTAGGGGGTCTGAATGGGGGACTTCCTTGTTCAAAGAAGACATCTAGCATTGAACTATGTTCCTTTTCCAAGGGAAAAACAACAACTTTGTGATGAGAATAGCTTGTGAGAACATTGTTGGAAGTGAACGAAAATGCTTTCCGCAGCACTTTCTGGTGCTCAAGTGTTGGTTTTGACACTTGTTTTAGAAAATCCACAACATGATGTTATTGCTACTCCAATTATTACAGTGCAGGGGATAGAATAATCTGGTGGTTGAAGGTGACGTGGCATGCAGGGCAAGAGAACAAGAAAAGTGGCACATCAACAATTTCCTTCCAATGCTGAGCATTGCAGTGAGTGGCCCACATCACTGGATTTGGTATTACTGATCTGCACACAGTATATGATCTCCGATTTGTTTCATGTTTACTTTGTTCTAGGCATTCTTTTATGAATTTGTTTGTTTATATCTTGCCTTTTCTCTGACAGTTCAAGGAAGGAGGTGTCCCTAATTATATCTCTATGACTACCACCTTGGGAGATATGCCAGAGTGGCTATGTGTGTGACTGACTTAATTATCCAGTAGGATTTATCATTGCGTGCAAATGTTCTGGATTTCTCTGATCAAACACCCATAACATAGAATAATAGAGTTGGAAGGGGACTTGAAGATCTTCTAGTCCAACCCTGTGCTCAAGCAGGAGATCCCATACCATTTCAGACAAATGGTCATCCAGTCTCTTTTTGAAAACCTCCAGTGATAGAGCACCCACACTTCTGATAGCAAGCGTGCTCTTACTTTTAGGAATTTACTCCTTAGTTCTAGGTTCCTTCTCTCCTTGGTTAGTTTCCAATAAGAAGTACAGTTAATTTCCATAAGAAGCACACTTCACTGGCTCTTCATAAGAGTGATACCTATAAATATGTTACAAACACAAATCACCGTTATAATTGGCAGACTTCTTACATGTTTGTGGTTTCGTGCATTGTCCAAATGCATATTTAATCATATACCTGTAGTAGCTAAAAGAAACTTCTGTGAGTTAATTCAGAATTAGGCATGGTTTGAGGTCACCAAAAGCTATAAGTCTGGGTACAATGAGTGGATTTTATGCATCTCAAACAACAACAACAAAGCCCCACACACATCAGGCTTGAAACTGCTTGGTTTGGTATTTATGCTTCCAAAATTTGGGAGGGAAAAGATTTGGAAAGTCTTTCTGAAAGGTGCCTATGCACTTGATAGAAAAGATCATACATTGTTCCCACATTCAGCTTTAAGGTAATACAATAATAGAGTGTGCAAATGTAGCTTGAACAGCGGTTGCATTCATCTCCAGCACCCCTTCTTTCATTTTTTTAAATATCGCCATATGCTTGTAATTCAAATGTCAGGGAATTAACCCTGACATTAAAAACTTATTTCCTGCTTTATAAAAAATGAATCAATTTAAGAAACATAAACACTTCAACAAAAACTGTATAGCTTTCGAGGCCATAGGAAATACTTTCTTAATAAATGACCTCTGTCACTTAAGCTGCACTCAAAGGAACTTGAATTAATGTAGTTCTTTTACCCTTCCGTGGAAACTGTGAGCACCAAGGTTTGTTGTAGAGTTATCCTTGTAAAAGTTATCCTTACAATATAAATACAAATGTATATTGATCAGGAGGAAAAGATAAAGGCATCTGGGGGGGACGGGGAGTAGATTTTTTTTCCCAGTGGTGGAAATAACACTACAAACAGATCAATTGACCGAGTTTCATCTCCTTCCATAAAACAGACAAATGTGTGAATCAAGCTAATTTTTCAACCTCTCTCCTCCCTCCATGTCTCTATAATTGGACTACTAGGCTGTCCAGTAATTCAGCCAAAAATATATGAGGTGACCTGGAGGCCATTGGCTTTTGACAGCTCCCCTCTCTCAGAAGCCATTTGTGATGATCAAAATCCGAAGCAGCAACAGCTACAGATGCACCTGAAGTCCTCTGAGAAAGGAGTGATGGAGAATGACTACAAGCCCTATCTTATTTATTAAGTAATAAATTACCATTGTTAGTTGGAAGAGAGAGAGAGAGAGAGAGAGAATGTCAGGCACTGACATTGGCTCCATCTAACTCCAAGTATTTTTTTTTTTTCATGTGGAGGGAAGGAGACACCATTGGTACAGATTGTGAGGGAGGAGGAAGTAAACTGAGGAGGAAGAGGAGCAGAGAAAAGCTCTGTAAAACCATTTCCAATGACCTCAGGGCCACAGGCAGTCACTCGGCTATCCTCCTCTGTGTCTTTGTGTGTGTGTGTGTGTGCGACACACACACACAATCTCCTGCTGTCCCCAAACCCACCAAATGAGTTTGACAGCTCTTTTAAGGCAAGGCAACCAGGAATGGTGGCAGCTAATCATGCTCCTCTTCGATAAAACTCCTTAAGCAAGCAAGAGGGTTACGAAATGTGGATGTGAAGACAAATTGGCCCCAAGCAAATCTCCTCTTGAGCCAGGCGACTATTTACTGTCCCCCATGGCCTTTTGAAGCCACCCCTCCCATAAAGCCGGAGCAATCGGTGGGGTTGAGACCGAGCGGCAAAGGATATGACGAGGCCAGTAAATCGCTTAACCACCGAGCGACCTGAGCCCTCGGCAGACACCTTGGAGCCAGCCCCGGCCGGCTTTTGGAAAATGTGTGAACAGCCTCTTTTGTCGGGGGAGGCCCGATGATAATTAGACGGCGCTTATCTGCCCCTTTGATGTTTGTTTACTCCAGCGGCGCTTGCCTCGGGGCCGCGGCTCATAAGGGAAGGGACGCGGGCGGGCACGCCCAGCCTGGACACACAGCCCGAAGCCAGCGCGCCATGACCAAGGCTCCCTTCTCCGTAGAATGGCTCTCCCAAAGCAGCCGGCCCAGCAGCAGGCATGCCCAGAGCAGGCCAGAAGCCAAGGAGGTCGCCCCATCCGAAGGCGGCCGGGCCCAGCAGGAGGATTCACCGGCCGGGGAGAAGATCCCGAGTGAGATCAAGCTGGTCCCCAGTTCACAACAGCCGCCTCCGGGGCCTCTCCCTTCGCTCCAGAAAATCAGGCCTCCCTTGCCTTCCTCGTCCACAGGTACCTCCCCTCGCGCAGATCGCGGGTTTCCTGCTGAATTCTTTTGCCGCGGGCAAAGTTCGGGCTAGAATGGGGAAAGAGTCCCGGGATTGACTGATGGAGGCATCGGGTGTGTAGGACTGGCCTCAGTGTGTTGTGTTTTAGATCAGGCGGTAGGCAGAGAATACGGTGCAAACAGAGACGGTTGGGTGCTCCAATTTAGCGTGGCTCCCACTGGAAGCATGGAAGGCAGCTTCCATTACACGTAGGGCGATTGGATTCCAGTCCAGAGTAAGATGGGAGCCCAAGTTGGAGACTCCCGGTTGTCGTGTTTTAACTAAAATAAATGAAAGGTAGGTAGGTAGGTAGGTAGGTAGGTAGATAGATAGATAGATAGATAGATAGATAGATAGATAGATAGATAGAAGCCGAGTGATGTGCTTCAGCCTTCGAGCCTTGCCTTTTTCCAGAGAAAAAGTTGCTTCTTTGTGTAACTATTGAAGAGGGCCTGCGTCAGATTAAATCAGTGGGTTCAACTTCGCAAACTTTGCTGCATGTAGAAGGAAATTGAGTACACCGTGTTGCCTGAATTTGGGCTTATTAGAAAAAAGCACTAGCCCCGCTGAGTTCGGGGAAAATTTCCTCCCCTCTACGTTTACTAGAGGGCAACCTAAGCCGAAGAGGAGTGAAACTGGAGGCTGGGAGTCTCTCTTTGCGCTTTCAGAGATAGGAATGGGCAAGGTTAAAGACTCCTTTAAAAAAAATAGTTCTAAGGTTCACTTTAAGGAAGGAGTAGTTCCCTTTATTTTCCATCTCAAGATAAGGGTTAATAAATCTGAATAGGTTCTAAATTGTATGAAGGAGTTGGGCATATTTGGGACCCTCTTAACGCCACGTTCGTGAATGCTGCCTTTCCATATTTTTCTTAATATGTAAACGTTTCTGAAATGCGCCTTTCCAACCTTCCTCAGTCAGATGCGCTCCAGATTCGTGGGTCTGTAATTTCCATTATTGGCCAAGCGAAGTCATAGGCCGGTCTATTTGGGGATGATTGCAGCCCAGTCCATTTCTAGGCAATAGATTGGGGAACCCAGCCATTTTTTCTTGGGGAAGGGAAAACGGGAAACGTGTTTGCCCCTCTGACCCCGGATCCTTACCCTATTTTTTTTTCTTCGGAATGGTTAGCTGCTTCCAAAATGCCGTGGAGCACTACGGAGTGCGGGTCGGACGGCGAAGGAAACTTCTCCGAGTGCCAAACTCCAGACGACGGTGGAAGCCGAAACGCGAATACTCGCCGTTTGCGCACCGCTTTCAGCTTGGAACAGATCAGCACCCTGGAGAGCTCTTTCAAGCGGCACAAATACTTGGGAGCGGCGGAAAGGCGCAAATTGGCTAGCAAAATGCAGCTCTCTGAAGTCCAGGTAATACGAGAAGCCGGTCGAAAGATTTGGGGGTGGGGGTGGGGGTGGGGGAGAAGCACTTCTATTTTTCAAGATGTAAGAAAGGAGATCTTTCCATAATCTGTGGCTCTCTCATCAACATTCTGAACCCTAATCTAATTTTGCCAAAATTCCTTGGCCTATCACCCTTTTCATTGGAAAGGGAAAAGAGATCTGGAAATTGGAGTTTTCAACAAGGTTTAAGGATAGATGTTTGGGCTTTAAGATAGCCTAAGCCAATTTAAAAGACCCCTTCATCCAGATGAGTATGAACTGAATGTATGAATTTTAACCAGTGTTGCAACTGTTTCTCTGGTAGGTAGGTTTATTTTCTTGGGCTAATGTGCTGTGATTTAATGTATAGAGAGGGATATTCATTCCTTACCATAGTCATTCTCCAGCTGGTGACCTCCCAATGTGTTACAAAAGCCATGCCTAGTTTGTCTTCAGCTATAATGGTTAGGAATTCTAGGGAGGCTTTTGTTGCCTTTGTGCATCTGGAAGGCACGAAGTTTTATAATATCATAAAACAGTATTCATTTCAAACCTTGATCAGAGCTGCCATTATATATCACAACACTGGCTATCAGCATTTGTTTCTTCACTCTATCAGAACATAAAGGCAGCAGAATGGGACTCTCCACATGTGCTAATAAAGGATACTGATTTATCTCCGGTTTCTTTCTATTTCTGCAGATCAAGACGTGGTTCCAGAACCGACGGATGAAGCTGAAGCGTCAGCTGCAGGAGATGAGGCCAGAATCATCCTTCCATGGCGTACCATTTTATGGTCACCTTCCTTTTGGACCTCAAAGTGGTCCCTTGTCCTATGTTTATTCACCACCTCAACAGACTTTCACCAGGAGGGATTCCTCTGGCATTCCTTTCCCTCCAGTGCCCCCTCCCAACCTGGATCCCAGAAACACCTCTGGAGGACAGCCAGGTGCTATCTGGCCAATGCCTATTCCCTATTTTGTGGGATACCAAGACCCAAGAACAGTGTTCATGACTCTATGAAGGATTTTAATGACCAGTAACAGTCAATTTGCACTATTTTGTTTTCATCAAGTGATTACCAAGAGCTATAGAAATTTTTGGTCCTGGACAGATATGCTGCAAAGAGCTTTTTTTTTTTTTTTGCACAGAGATTTACATATTGAGTGAGTGGGAAAGTGATACTTATGTAAAGACAATGTGTGCAGTATTCGTAATAGCTTCAACAAGATCTTGAGGACTTAATCTGGAAGTATACAGACAACAAAGATTTTTTTCCTGGATGCATCAAAGGCAGCTGTTGTTGGGGGAAACTGATCTTAAAAGGGTTTCTCAGATTAGTTTATGATTATCCTTAGCAGATTATCCTTAGCAGATAAGGAGTTAAAGAATCTTTTATTATAAGAGTTGTGCAATAAGGACATAACATGTAAGTTACAAGCCATGTGTTTTTAACACAGCAGGAGCAATAAGCAAGTTATATTTAGTTCTGTCAAAAAAAAATTGGCCCTTATTCACAACCGATAACAAATTGGCTATGTTGGCAAGTAACATATTCATTATGTTATTCATAACATATATATATATATATGTTATTCATAGGCTCTCCCCAATCTTTTAATTTTTCATTAGCGTTACTGACATGATACAAAGCTTAATTTATTGTTAAGTATTGTTAATTTGAAGTCCATTGTGGAGATGCTGTAAATAATATGAATATATGAAATGAACATATAGTGAACCAGACCACTAGAGTCTCTTTGCAATCATTGTGATTCTGCCTGGCAGCATCTCTTCAAGTTTTAAAGCATTAATTTTTCCAGCCTTCTGTGAAAATGCTGCAATTTAAATCTGGGCCTTTCTACATGCAGCATAAGTGCTCAATGAACTATATTTTTTTTCTCAGGGATCTATATGGGAACCACTTGCGTTTGTAGCTATGCAAACATCAGATGGCATGGAGAGAGAACTATAATCATAATAGTTATTATGTGCTTTATTTGTTCAGCCATATGCATTATTGGGATAATACTTGTTACAGCAGTACTTTCTAGGTCAGAGCTGTGATAAACCAGAGCTGAGTTAGTAAAGCTGAGATAATCAATTTTACAGGCTCCCTAAGGTTACATTTGGGTGCCAGATAACTCATAAATCTCCAAACTGGCTGGTAAACTTGAGAGAAATCGATCTGGATAGCAAGGCAAATCTCCTTTAAAAATGACCTCATTCTCTTCTTTCTTGAATTATTTCAAGCTATAGAATCAATTCCCACAAGAACTGTATCCAATTTTTCTTTCTCCTTTTAGAAATTTTTTTACATTAAACTAGTTCGTGATGTTTTTAATTGTTTTTAATCCAATTTGGTTTTCTGATAGATTTTTGTTCTCTCTCTTGAATACCATCTAGGCACAAAGCTAGGATTTAATATATACACACATATATACATAAATAGTCTCATAGTATGTAGCATTATTATTTTAACCCTCCCCTCCCCCAAATACCTGCTAGTCAAACCCACCTCTTCTCACATATTGACTTAATATTTTTATTGGTCAATAGAAAGTTTTTAAAAAAAAGTTTCTGGAAAAAAGTGTTGGGGCCTCTAACACTTTTTATCAGGAAAACTAGAAAAAGGGGGAGTTATAGAAGTAAAAGTCAAAGGTTCTCCAGGTAGTCCTCGTCGTACGACCACAATTGAGCCCACAATTTCTGTTGCTAAGCAAAACATTTGTTAAGTGAATTTTGCCCCATTTCACGACTTTTCTTGCCACCATTGTTAAGTGAATCTCTGCAGTTATTAAGTTAGTAATAAATACCATTGTTCACTGAATCAGGCTTCCCCGTTGACTTTGCTTGGAAGAAGGTCTCAGAAAGTGCTCACATGACCTGGGACACTGAAACCGTCATAAATATGAACCAGTTGCCAAGTGCCTGAATTTTGATCATGAGATGCTGCAATGGTTGTAAATGTGAAAAAATGGTCATAAGTCACTTTTTTCAGTGCTGTTGTAACTTTGAACGGTCCCTAAATGAACTATTGCACGTTGAGGAGTTCCTGTACAATGCATTTTATTTATTTATCAAGCCTGTGGATGGACCTACAAGGAAGTTGCAAACTAGGGCAGGTTTATCCTTGCCAATTACCTTAAATGTAAATGAGTTGCTATGAATCAGCCTTGGACAATTCCATGCAGGGTTTTTTTGGCAATATTTTGGAAGGGGTTTGCTTTACCTTCTTCCTAGGGCTGAGTATGACTAGCTCCATGTTAAGGTTGGAGTAGAACTCATTGTTCTTTTGACTTTAATTCAACGCCGTTAACCACTACACCAGACTCTGCCAATTACTTTAGGGGTTTACTATTTTTTTTATCTTAGGGAAAAGATTATTCTTCACTTTTAAGTGAGCTGCTTCAATAATACCCTTGCCCCTGCCAGCCCAAAGAGTTGGCAGGGTCAGGATAAAATTTTAATGCATTTCACTCTACTACATCTAATTACCATGATATACTGTGTGTATTATTACCACTAACAATTTTTCTCCTTCCATGATATTAAAATGCTACCAAGCTTTGACTCTGCTTTTAGCCTTTTTAAAAATTTTACATCAAAGTCAGCCACCTAATGATAAAACATTAGCACTTTAAATAAAGTGGCTTTAAAACAGTCATTTCATTTTGAATCTTGGAAATATGTTCCAAGAGCAAGATCAATTATATGGTGATTGCTCTGCTTTTGGTTAATATCATGGGCTAAATACAGATAATTAATACTCTTAAACAAATAAATGTTGAATAAAAGATACAGATGAACTCGGGGTTAGACTATATTTTGGAATTTCACTTTCATCTTTTTCATGATGTTGATTTCCATCTAATAAAATTCTATTTTTATTTGAACTGCTTTAGTCATTCACTGGTTTTCACCTTTTGATAAAATATTCTGGATACATTTGGGTTTTGTTTTTCTCCCTGGGGATTAGAATGGAAAAATAAGGGTTTCCCCAAAAATTATTCCATTCAGATCTGGGCTAAACTATGGCCTATATAATCACTTACATGCACATTACACCCACATACAAAGCCTACTTTCTTTCACACATATGAAAATGTATGTCTTTCCTAGATAACCTTCAATAGGAAATTAAAAACAGCCTGGATAAAAATGCAACTTTGGAAATATCTGGAAATAAGCCCTATGATATACTCAGGAATTTGATAGCATTGTGAACAAATTTCTCAAATCCAATGCTGTCATTCGGTTGCTGCCAAGCTGAAACTGCTCTTCACCTGGCTCATTCTACTTTAATGTAAACCTAATCATATGTTTCAAACCTTCTCTTTGTTGCTGGGTTACCTATTCTCATTCTCCTGATAAAACTGATCTGATGTCCAGTATATTAAAATAGGGATTGAACAAGCATTGCCTTTCTCCAATTGCATTTAATTTTTAGGAATGCCTAACATAAATACATAGTGTTTGAGCTTCTCTCACCCATGACAATGAATCCAGTCTGCATCCTGTATTCCTTAAATTAACTACAATTCCATATGCCTACATACCGGTAGTATATACCATATATACTTGCTTGTGTGCAGCATGCTAGATGGCCAGAAGAGATGGCATGTAGGCTATTACATATTCCCAGAAGTGAAATCCAGCAGGTTCTGACAGGTTCTGGAGAACTGGTAGCAGAAATTTTGAGCAGTTTGGAGAACTGGTAGCGGAAATTTTGAGTAATTCGGAGAACTGGCAAATACCACCTCTGACTGGTTCCAGAGTGGGGTGGGAATGGAGATTTTGCAGTATCCTTCCCCTGACACACCCACCAAGCCACACGATGCCCACCAAGCCATGCCCACAGAACCGGTAGTAAAAAAATTTGGATTTCACCACTGCATATTCCAGGTATTTTTCCAGATTTTACTAGTCAGGCATAAGAGCAAGAAACAATTGAAGGTAACACCTTGATACGGAGACTAAAAGGTCAAATGGTCAATGAGATTCTAGAAACAACTATTGAAGTGGGTAGGAGTAAAATCTGAAAATCAAAAAGAAGTCATGATCATGTCTAAGAAAAAAAGAGTGGGAAAGTTAAAAGTAATGATTTGGAAAATCCTAATGTGTCCAAATTAATCCAATAATTTTCCAAGTCATCTGTAATGATCTATTATTGCCAAAGGGTTCTACAAAAATGGATAGGCTTTCATGCTTTCTTTGCCAACTTTCATAAACTGAACAAAGCTTTGGGATTGGGTCTTCTTAAAATAATGGAATTGCTAATACAAGGCTGATATTATCACTTGATTTTTAACCAACAAAGCTATGATAATTGCATACCATCTCTTGATTTTTACCAAAACAAAAAAATGGAATACATTCAATATTGTAGTATTTCAAAATTGGGCAACAGAAATCTAATTTATACAATTCATACTAGAAGGGACAACCAATGACAGAAACACACTATATTTTTGAAGTTTACTTTCCTCATAATAAATAGCGCATTCTAAAACTGTTGTCTTCTAGTATGTTGGACAACCATCTGAACAAACTCCTGTCATTAGCTCTGCCCATTGACCACTGATGGGGGCTGAGGTAAAAAATGAGAAAACAATATGTTGTCTATTCTTGATACTAAGAATGACCCCTATCTATAGCAATGGCATGTTGTAGACAACATCAATGAAAACAAGCGTTCAGCTCCTAAAAGAATGGAGACTCCACTCTTGATATGAAAGAATTACTAGATGAGACCTGATGGCCGATCTTTTGATCCAAAGAATGAAGAAGTTGAAATTTGGACTCTAGGAGCAGACAAATGCAAAAAGAAAATAACACCTAGCAATAGAAGTCAGTCTTATCAGTCAGATTAAGGGGTTTTTTTTCCCTCTCTTCTTTTTTCAGGCTGAGCTCAAGCTATCTTCTTTTATCTATTCTGACATAAAGGAGAAATTGTAAGATAGAAATCTTGGTTGATTGTAAAGTAAATACCAACAGGTTATCTCACATCATATCTGCATGCAGGCTGAAGATAATAGGTACTTCTAAGTTCCTACAGGCAATGTATCCAGGTTAGACAAATGGTTGATTGAATTATTTTATGGATTATCTGAAGTATTGAAAAAATGTTCAGAAGTCGGTTTAGGAAGGACCTTATAAAATTTCCCGGGGGAGGAGGGGAAGGTATCTTTTTCCTTTAGTGAAGGCAATTTAAGCAAGGGGAAAAGCTTTTCAAAATGCTTTCTTCTCCATTGTAATCCAATCAAAGCACAAAGGCACTTCCAAATGGAAGAGAGTTGAGGGAACTTACATACGTGCCTTTGGAAGAAATAAATCAAATACAAATGACATTTGTAAATGGCATTAATAATCGCACACTCCTTGCTTTTCTAAATCCTTTTCCTTCACCAGATAACGTCATTCAAGTGTGACACCTCAAAAAGGCCCAAGGATGCTTCACTCAATTGTTTTACCTTTAGGGCAGATGACAAATGGCCTTAAACAAACTTAAGATGCCAGGGCTTGAACTGAAAACAGGAAAGGAAGAGGTGAGAAAGGCCAGAGACGATGAAAGAAAAAGAGAGAAGAAACATGTGGAATATCATAAATTGAATTCACTCCTGTATTTGGCAATAAGAGCTACTTACTATAGATGCCAATATTTGGAAGCCGTCCATTATAGGAGCATGAATGACATGTGCCTGCTCTGATCCCAAAAAGATCAATACAGGTTCAGACCTGTTATATTCTGCCCAAGCTACAGATCCCAAAGAACACAACACACACAAAGTTTTTACACAACTTAATTTACTAAAATAACTCAGTCTTTTTCAAAACAAAGGCTGTTAATAAACTTTCTTAACAGTCTACAAGAAACCAAAGATAAAGTCATTACAATCTTACTAAGGTTGGCAGAAAGCCCAGAAGCAATTTGCAGAGAATCCAGACGTGAAGTAGAGTGAACTAAAGTTGTTCCCTACAAATTGCTTCAGTTGGCGTTCCTCCTTCAATAGACTAAGGGAATGGCCAATTAGTCCCAAGCCTTACTCTCGAGGAGACCTCCTCCTGAGGAGCCACTCCTGCCTTTTGGCCTCTCTACGCCCCCGTGCATCGAAAAGAGGCTCCTCCTCTTCATCCTCTTCACTTAAAGGAGCTTCTGGAGGTTCTGAAGGCCCTGGCTGAATCCCTGCTTCTGGCACCACATCTTTTCTAGCCTCCTCATTGTCTGACTCGAGTGCCAGCTGCAAAGGCTGCTGGCGAAATACCACACCAGCCTCCTCACTGTCAAAATCGGCTAAAATCCGCACAGGCCGCTGACGGGCCACAACATATAGAAATATATTCATATTGTAAAGTTTTCCCTGGACTCCCAATTCTTTGGATGGCAACTGAATTGATATTGCTACCAAAACAACCAGTCATCTGTAAAACTGAATCACCAAGTAAGTTGGCAGAGCCAATGTTACAGATGACATTTTGCTCTTTTAATGCAAGTACAGCTCTTCCTCAACTTACAACAGTTCATTTAGTGACCGTTTGAAGTTACAATGGCACTGAAAAAAGTGACTCACACTTATGACTATTGTAGCATCCCCATGGTTACATGATCAAAATTTGGATGCTTGACAGCTGATTCATACTTATGACGGTTGCGGTATCCCGGGATCATGGGGTCCCCTTTTGTGACCTTCTGACAAGTAAAGTCAATGGGGAAGCCAGATGATCTTAACAACTGTGTTACTAGCTTAACAACTGGGGTGATTCACTTAACAACGGTGGCAAGCAAGTTTGTAAAATGGGGCAAAACTCACTTAACAACTGTCTCACTTAGCAAAAGAAAATTTGGGCTCAATTGTAGTTGTAAGTCGAGGATTACCTGTACACAAGCTTTACAATCATATTTTTGTGACCCAGGCCCATGTAGTTAATGTTAAATGCAAAACAGTTCCAAAAAGCAAACAGATTTTATTAAAACAGCTGAGAATTAATTCATTCTCACCTTACTCCAAATTAAATAAAAGCAAAGTTCTCAAAACACCTTCAGTTTATCTCTGACCTTGGGATAATTAGGCAGACTGCCAAAGGCTTTTCTTGGCAACAATTCAGGAACAGAAGACGCTGACAAGAAAGAAATACATCCAAACACAAAGCAAATCTCTCAACGGTTGTTTTCCGGCAAAGAGGCCAAGAGACGTTGCTGGTCTTTTAAGCCTTATGGGAGGGGTTAATCATCTCTTGGCCCTACTCCCGAGTCGTCCTCTCTGCTTTGGCTGCTCCTGCCTTCTGACAGCTCTTCTCATACGTGCACCAGGAACAGGCTCCTCCTGTTCCTCTGCCTCTCTACTGTCAGTTTCTGGAGGCTCCGAAGTCTGTGCATCATGCCCTGATGGCCCTGACCCCATCTCTGCCTCCGATGCAGAGCCCTCATCCGGGTCTTCCCCAGCCTCCAGGACTGGCCCATTTTCTTCCTCAGCCTCATCGCTGTCCGACTCCACTGCCAGCTCTGCAGGCTGCTGGCTGCTGGTGGACCACAACAATATTCCTTCATCAGAAATTTTAGACGTTTTTTAAATTGGTTTGTTAGTTTTAAAATTGGAGCCAAATTTATATGTATTTTAATTCTTAATATTTGTATTGTATGTTTTTAATTCTGGCTGTTCACCGCCCTGAGTCCTCAGGGAGAAGGGCGGTATATAAATTTTAAATAAATAAATAAATAAATAAATAAATAAAGAATGAAATCATAAGTTTAATTTATTTCTACATTAATAAAGTACATGGTCCAAATATAGATAACTCTTGAGCGGCTTGCAACCTTTGACTTTTTTTTTTATACCACCCATGGACTTAGCAGCATCTCATCTACTTTTTCCAACCATCCAATTTCAGTGTAGAATGGAATGCTGTTTTGTGCTGCTAATGATATATAAAAAAAATTGACAATCCTGCTGAACAAATCAGCAGCAAGCAATAGATTCATTGTGATACTCTGCTGAATGTATGTATGATATGTTCATAACAGTGGTGGGTTGCCCCCGGTTCGGACCAGTTCTATAGAACCGGTAGTAAAACCAGTGGGAGGCTCCGCCCACTGACCCCGATGTCATCAGAATGCTTCTGCGCATGTGCGCGGCCCCGTTGGGAACCGGTAGTAAAGGTAGGTAGAACCCACCCCAGTGCATAAATACAGATAGTATTTATAGTACTATGAACACAGTTGACCCCAAAATTTATGTTGCTAAGTGAGACATTTGTTAAGTGAGTTTTACCCCACTTTACAACTTTTCCTGTCACAATTGTTAAGTGAATCATTGCAGTTGTTAAGTTAGTAACCCGGTTTGTTAAATGAATCTGGCTTCCCCATTGACTTTGCTTGTCAGAAGGTTGCAGAGGCTGATCACATGACCCCAGGGCACTGTAACCATCATAAATGTAAGTCAGTTGTTAAGCATCTGAATCAGTGGTAAAATGTAAAATTTGTTACTATCAGTTCTGTGGGCGTGGCTTGGTGGTGGTGGGTAATATGACTGAGTGGGTGTGGCCAACTTTTTTTTTTTTTACTTTTAAAAGCATTTTTTCTACAACCTTTTTGGCTGAAGAGGCTGTAAAAAATGCTTTTAAAGCCTCTGACGATCCCAGCTGACTTGCCTGATCTGCAGAGGCTTTCTTTTTTTAAAAAAAGCCTCTGATGATCCCAGCTGAGCCGCGCGATCATGAGAGGCTTTATTTTTTTACTTTTAAAAGCATTTTTTTGCCAAAGAGGTTGTAGAAAAAATGCTTTTAAAAATAAAAAAAAGCCTCTGATGATTGCGCGGCTCAGCGGGGCAATGGGGGAGGCAGGGATTTTTGCTACCAGTTCTCCGAACCACCCGCCTCCATCGCTGCCGGATTGGGCAATCCAGTCCGAACCAGGAGCATTTCATCCCTGATCTGAATGTAAATCATGTGACCATGGGGATGCTGAAACATTCGTAACTGTGAAAAACGGTTGTAGGTCACTTTTTCCAGTGCTGTTGTAACTTTGAATGTTCACTAAGTGAGCTTTTGTAAGTGGACTACCTGTAGATATAAATGGGTGGGCATGCATGTACATGTATAATTTGCAATCTAAAAATATGGCTCTGGAAGCCAAAAATAGCCCACAACAGAGAACTGCCAACTCAAGTGTGTAAAATAAAATACACTGAAGCACAAACAGGTGAGCTGTATTTTAGCTCAGGTTATTATACCATCTCAGCCTACGTTGATTCATAATTCTCAGTGCTCATATTAACTTAGAAATTAGGCCAGCTCTTTGCTTTGTGTGAATATGCTACCACACTGAATTCCTTCCTCTCTAGGGGCAAGATACAACAGCTACTTATAACCACCAGATGGAGAAGAACCAGTCAAACCAACTCATATTAAGATTATTACGCTAATATTCCTTTTGCAAAAAGTCTAGATTGCTTTCGGGAAGCTTACATGTTGCTCAATGATATTTGAAATGCACAACTCGACAATTATGAATTAAGCTATTTCCCTACAGCAGAGGTCTTCAAACTTGGCAGCTTTAAGACTTGTGGATTTCCACTCCCAGAATTCTCCAGCCAGCATAGTTTAGCGGGCTGGAGAATTCTGGGAGTGGAAGTCCACAAGTCTTAAAGCTGCCAAGTTTGGGGACCCCTGCCCTAAAGGCTTGTATCTCTTTTTTAAAGGGTCCACAAACTTTCCTATGGATGGATTTCCTCTGAGATGGGTTACTCATACTTTCAGTCTCCAATTTTCAAGTGAATGCCATGAGAACTGGCAATTGTGCCAACTTAGATATATAACTTAACTTTATCCATCCATCCCTACTGGTGTCCCCCTCTTTTTGAATAGAGATGGAAAGTGTTAAAGTAAAAGGGAATTATTAATTCCCTATTGTATTTACTAGGAAACTTCAATAACTTTCACAGACAGTCCTCTCCTCCCTTGATTTGTTGTCAAGTAGAGACTAAATGCCTTAGCTTTGTCACTGATCACTGTAATCTTTAAATCTTCCATCATGAGAAAAAGAGAAAAATCTTGAAGTTGATGAGAAAGGTAGAGAAATTACAGCCTCCGGCTTTATGTTAAAGGTCCTTACTAGGGCAACAATGTGGAACGATATTCCAGTACCAGATTTCTGGTTAACCAGATCAACAGATGCATTTCCCCAAAGCCAATTCCTCAGATGCTTTCAAACTTGAAAAGAACCCAAAGGGGATATTTAATTCACTGAAGATTTTTCCAGCCTGGTAGCCTCCGGCTATAGGAGTTGGTAGTAGCACAAAACTCATGTCACATGGTGTCAGACTTAAATCATGCATCCATTTTATCTATTAGCCAGGAGGATCTTATCTTACTGAAGTTCTTTCTCTAGAGCAACACCTCTGTGGGAGTGTAAGCCTCATACTTTTCTTCCTCGCTGACAGTAAGTAATGAATATCTATGAATAAGTCTCCAGGAGGGAGGGCAGATAGATACTGTGGGGCACATCCCACTGTATTGTTGATTTTTAGCAACCTTGCGCAGTTACTTCACTTCTCAATAATGTTGCAAGTTTTTACCACCCCAACAATACTTATAGTTTTGGATATCTCACATCATCTCTGGCACAATATATGACATGCTCAGGCTGCATTTAAATTAGGCACGCAATGAGTAAAAATAGTCAATCCTGGCTTGATTGCGGCCTGCTGGATATGGCTTACCCTTAGCCAGGGGTCTCCAACCTTGGCAACTTGAAGCCTGGCGGACTTCAACTCCCAGAATTCCCCAGCCATCTTTGCTCTGAGAGTTGAAGTCCATCAGGCTTCAAGTTACCAAGGTTGGAGACCCCGGCTCTTAGCCTTAAGTTTAGAATCGGCTTGCTTCTTAATGCAATCCCCTTGCATTGTAAGCTCTTTATTTTTTTAAGAGTTAAAGTGATTGTTTTATACCTCCTCTCTCTATCATTTCTTTTAATCCTTTTAGTTTCACTTAAGACCTATTGTTGTAGATGCTTTGTGCTAGTTAATGGCAGCAATAAAGATTGATTTGATTTGGGAGAATGAGAGAAAAGTTTCCCAAACGAAATGGCACCTAACATTCCGAATGAAAGCATGGTGTGTCATTTACATTTAGATATGCTCCCTGGACAGTTGCCCCTTCTCTCCATCCTTGACTGGCACTTGACTAAAAAAAAAACCACTTGGAAATACAGTGAAATCAGGCAGGCCACTTGGGGTTTTGGTCAATCAAGCCAATCAATCCATTAATGTCATTGACCTGTGATTAATATGACTTCATAACAGAAAAGATCAAATGCAAGAAAAACCGAGAACCAAGAAAAGAAGATGGCCGTGAGTGAGTGGAATAGAAGAGGGTGCAATCCTTGACTTGGATCTTCTCTGAATGAGTAGCTTTTTTTCTACCATTTGGCCAGACAAGGCAGCAGGGAGTTGAGCTGTTTGAGCCAAACCCTGATGTCCCCAGACACACTGGAGCCAACCTTGGAGCTCTGCCACAGTCTTGTGAAACCATTTTAGATCCAGTGGTAACTGGGGAGTTCTCACCCTACAAGTCATTAGGCCTAATTGACATATATTATCGCTTCCTTTGATGTGCAATTAACTGCCTATTAACCAGGAAAACCTCTTCCCCTTCTACAAGGAGTTGGGGAGACTTTAAAGTATTGATAGGCAGGCATTGTGTAATTGGAAACTGTGGAAAAGTGAAAAAGGATCTGGATCTCATCCAGTTGGCTTCAGCATGGAGGCAACAACATGTGAAAAGGAAGGAAAGCTGTTAAAGGACAGCTGGTTGTGAAAAGGGGTGGCAAAAGGTGGGTGAAAGGAACTGACAGGAAAAGGACAGTCCCAGGATTGTGCTACAATGGAGAGACCTTGTCAAACGGTAAAATATGGAAAAATCGAAGAAGCACCGAATGAACCACAAAGGCTAAAGAGTGGAACACCTTCACACACCCATCGCATTCATAATGGCCAAAATATTCCTCAGTTTCAGTCATCATGTACATGGATGGCATGTGACAGATTCAAAGGTGTGTGGATAAACATCAGGTGGCCCTTCAAAATAGTTACGCAGTGCAGCTAAAAAGTTGTAAGAGCCATTTTCACTCTCCAAATATGACCACCATATTATAGCTTGTCTATGGTATCTTTCATACAATAAATCGAGAATAGACGGATCAATAGAAAAGTAGAGAATGCTTTACTTTGGGACATTTTAGATGTAGTATACCTCTACTTTTGCCCGTTGAGCTACATTGGGATGGAGAATTTCAAGATGTCCTTAACTTATGGCTTACCATTGGGATGCTTTATTAGTTCAGGAATGGGAGAGACTGCAGGATGGGAGAAAGAAAAAGCCACAACTAAGTCTCCACCACCGTGAAATGAAACATTCTTCCACTACGACATAAGATCAAAAAGCATAGCCAAAATAAGTTGCAAACCATCCTGAGACAATCTGAAGCCAACTGTAAGGAAAAAACATCTCCAGAAAACTGGAGGAGTGACTCGAGCGATTAAACAGCAGCAATCCTGCAAACCCCATCAAAGCCATCATCAGTGAAGCCATGTCCTAAACATTAATGGAAGGGACCTTGGAGGTAACAGTAACAGAGTTGGAAGGGACCTTGGAGGTCTTCTAGTCCAGCCCCCTGCTCAAGCAGGAGACCCTATACAATTTCAGGTAAGTGACTGTCCAATCTCTCTTTAAAAACCTCCAGTGATGAAGCACCCACAACTTCTGGAGCTAAGCTGTTCCACTGGTTAATTGTCCTCACTGTTAGGAAGTTTCTCCTCAATTCCAGGTTGCTTCTCTCCTTGATTAGTTTCCATCCATTGTCCTGTCTACTTTGGAAAAATAAATTGACCTCCTCCTCTTTGTGGCAGCCTCTCCAATACTGGAATTCTAAGCAGAATTCTCCTTCGGTTCTGGTGCCAGAGAGATCAGAAAAGCACTCCTTAAGGCCTTGTGTTGAATATGGAAAAATTTGTTTACAAATCTCTTCCTAGGGTATTTTGTCATGCTGGCTTTTTGACACGCAGATCTCAGGCCAGAAGCTAATGAGATTTAGATTTACTCTCATCAACTGTATTTTAGCCCCCCCAGTCTCCCAGTCTTATTACCCCTTCAAAGCAAAACCCCCTCACTGTGCTTTAATTTTCAAACCAGGAGGGAAATGGGTGGGCCAAGAATCCTAATTGGCAAAGAAATGGGGATAAGTGTATTGTAAAGGCAATGGGGTGGGACAGGGTGTCAAGTTATGCCTTGTGTTGTCCAGTCCTTTAGTGGGACAAAGTGCCCCTATCTTCAACTACTTCTACTTTTTTTTTTTGCCAGAGAAAAGGCAAGACAGGGACAGGTTAGTGCTCATGGGTGCTTCAAAACAAAAGTTTTTTTTTAACCCGGTTAATCTAGTTGATGCCTAATTGACCACCTAATAGCAGGGATCATGACATCAAAGGGCCAGTTAAATAAACTTGTTAGCATTTCCAAAGAGGCGGTGAGTGTTACAAACAGCCATCAATTTACCCAGGGTTGATACTTAAAAGGGAAACTGCCCCTCTGAGCAGATAATGATGTGTGATCTTAAATGAAGCTTTGGAGAGAGAGGGGAACTTACTTTATTATCTCCATGCAAAGTCTGAGGACAATGAGAGTCTGGAGGGAATGAGGTGGGAGCTGCCTTACTCCCGATTCCTTTGATCAGCAAAGCTTAGCCATGAAGTAGCTGAGAATCCCAGCAGACAGCTGGCGCCTGGTCCCGGGTCCTCTTTTTTCTTTCTTTCTTTTTCTTTTACAACCTCTGCAGGCAATTGATTGGAAGGTTATTCTCTAAAAAGGAACAATCGCTTCTCTCCATGTGCCTTATGGTCTTGCAGGAAGTGGTTATGGGAGAAGAGGGTAAAAAACCCTATACTTTTCCTGGCACAAAAATATAATTCCAGGGAAGATTTACCGTGCCTGTTGAACCTTTGCGGGACATATTTTTAATGGAAGGACTGAAATGGGGCTAGAATGAGGGGGAAATGACCCAAGGGGAAGATTTACAACCAGATCTTCCAGATCCGATTGTTAGAAGGATCATGGGGAGATCTAATGGTCGTTAAACTGAATTGACAAGGGCCAACTTGATTCACACCAGTAACTAAATAAGGGCCATTTTATTCAGGATTTTGTTTCTTGTAATCTATTCCCAGCTTGAAACACTTAGGGGAAAACAACTCCTAAGGATAGTGAGAATGGGATAACCTGTACTTTCAAACCACTTTATTTATTTATTTATTGGTTTGATTTATATGCTGCCCTTCTCCGGAGACTCAGGGCGGCTTACAATGCATTAAGCAATAGCCTTCATACTTTTGTATATAGCTGCTTAGTAGGGCTTTTGGCCCCCCCCAAGCGGTTTTCTTTTTTATACAAAGTCAGCTTATTGCCCCCACAATCCGGGTCCTCATTTTACCTACCTCGGAAGGATGGAAGGCTGAGTCAACCTTGAGTCTGGTGAGATTTTAACTCACAGTAATTGCAGGCAGCTGGCAGCTAAGTGCTACTTTAACAGCACTTTAGTCCGCTGAGCCACCAAGGCTCTTTCTGTTTGACAAAGGCCCTTTTTGATATCAAGTTTGTTTGCAGTTTTGGAATCTACTTAATTATATCCGCAAAGGAAACAGCCTTACATACAAACCTCTTTTAAGCTAGGAAAAGGGTTACTTCTTTCAATATTTGTTCCTGAGTCACTTCTGTGTTGACATACAAGAGCGGACTGGTCCTCTGTTTCCCAACCTCTTCAAACTTCAAGTTATAAGGACTTCAGTTCCCAGAATTCCACAGACAGTTGAAGTCCTAACACCTTAAGGCTGCTTAGGCTGGGAAACACCAAATTAGATGAAGAATAATTTACCCTGGTTTATAACTCTCAATATTGTAGTTTTGTCTCAAGTGCCTTATTGGCACTGAGTCAAAAGGTGGACTTCACACAATCAGCTGTGCAGATACAATTTGCCTCTGTCACCTTCAACTTCCCAGTTTTTAGCACAGTTTGTGGATGTCCTTGTGATCTCCCAGGCAACTACTAACCAGATCCAACTCTGCTTAGGTTTTCAATATTAGCCAATACGTTTTCATCTGCTAGCCTCCTCCGTTCAGCTGTGTTTATTGAGAGTCTGCAGAGATTCTCAGTCATTCAGGTCATGGTTGTCCCAAAGGTGCTTTTTCAGGAGGCAAATGGACTTCCTTATTTTTCTCTGAAGATGTTTCGCTTCTCATCCAAGAAGCTTCTTCAGTTCTGTCGGAACAGTGGGGAATGGAAAGATTTATATTCCTTGCAGACTGCTGGTCATTTGCATCCTTTAGAGGGAGTAGGAATGGATTTCCAGAGAAAAAATTCCAGACTACAGGAACCAGGAGCACTACTCAGGTGACCTTCAGGACACAGATAAACCTCCAAGTGCTTCAAGGACCCTATTAAAGGATGCAAATGACCAGCTGTCTGCAAGGAATATAGATCCTTCCATTCCGCACTATCCTGTCAAGGCTGAAGAAGCTTCTTGGGTGAGAAGCGAAAGGTCTTCAAAGAAAAAACAAGAAAGTCCAATGGCCTCCTGAAAAAGCACCTTTGGGACAACCATGACCTGGATGACTGAGAATCTCTACAGACATTTAGCTATACAATTTGGGATGAACACCATCCTGTCAGAGCTGAAGACGCTTCTTGGATGAGAAGCAAAACATCTTCAAAGAGAAAACAAGAAAGTCCAGTTGGCTCTTGGGATGTGTTTACTGAGCATATTTATCTTTCTCATTTTGGCCCTAAAAATGATATCCATTCCAGTGGTATAATATTTGAGCTGGTAAGACTTTGAATACTGGTTTTAGAATGCAACATTTATTGATTCCTGCTTTAAATTAATCCCATTATAATTTAAAACAAAAATTGTCATCCCTTTCACAATGGTTGACACAAGAATGGTCTCAGAAGACCAAGCATCGACTCAGCCTCAGAATTTATGCTTGTTCTGCCATAAATTCTGTTTCTGACCCTGGATATTAATAATAAACACTCACAAAATATTTTTGGACAACTACCAGTATATATGTATAGTCTTTACTCCACACACTGAATGAGCAAACAAAACTACTTTGGGGCAGGTTTAAGACCAGATGGATATTTTTAATTTCTGTATCAATTCACATCTTTTTAAACTTTAAAATTAATGTTTAAAATCTCATAGCATTATAATGAATTATTATTTCAACTCATTGTTAGATGGCAGCAAAGAGTCTTGTAAATAAGGGTATACAGACCCAGTGTTTGGATTCACAGAATAAGCTAAATCAAAAATAAAAATAAATTATATTATGGTTTTGCCTATGCACAAATCAGTCTTAACCAGCTGGCTTTCCTCATTTCTTTTTTCTACTACATAAATAACTTGGTTGGCAATACACATATATTCCTAGAAATGGTGTTGTGGAATCTGGATAAATGAATTTCTGGAACAATCTGTCAAATAGTCTCCAGGGGTTTGTCAGATTTTTAAAGAGACTTTCCATAGTTTAACTGCCTTGCCTTGCAACCTAATGTAAGTCAACATGGAAATTCATGAAAAAAAATATTGTCCCTTCTACCCCTTTCAATCACTTTTTTGTGTAATTTTGTTTAAAAGCCTAAGGAATCCTGTAGCATGGATGTCTGAAAGACACTCTTAAGTTCATCCATTTCCAGAGCCAAATCTTGATATCATACCAATTATGAAAATTGATCGCTGCCATTAATGCTGTGCTTAAAACTCTAATATTTCTGGTCATTGATGGTATCACCAAAAATCAGTGTTACAAAAGACCGGTTATTTTCAGTCAATGAGCTATGGATGGCAGCATTTTAAAATGCAGTGTGTTCAGCTTGAAATATTTGCTTTGCTCTAAATTGTTTAGGAGGCTTTTCCTCTCAAAGACAAGAAGAGCTTTGATAGATAAGTTTTGCTGAATGGATAATTCCAAACTTAAGATGAAAGAGGGGAATAATCCTTACAATTGAAAGGAAGGCAAATCATCCAACACAGTAAGTTATATGAAAAAATTTTCCTCTGGATTTTGATTGCATAGGAGCAATAGGGTGCCTTCAAAAGATTCCTGTTAAATAGTGCTATCTGATTAAAGCCAAATGAATTTAGTGTATCTATTCACATTTAACATAAATGCATCAAGATAAAAGGATGACACACCAGCCCTGTAATCTTAAAATTAATTACTTTAGTGTAATCCCACCCAGAGGAAGAGGCACCTTCCATGAAACTGACTTCAGGGTGATCTGTAAAACCAGTTTTGATCTATGATAATATTTTTAAAGAGAAACAATCATAGGACTCATTGGTATTGAAATATTAATGTATGCTTCTAGAATCTTGCTTTGCAACTGTTGATAACCGGATAAAAAATAATAAACCCCAAGAATTTTACGTAATCCATTATGTAAAATCCATTGAAGGAAGACTTGAGTTTTTTAAACATCTAATCTCCCTTAAAATACTCAGAATGGCATATATACCCTTTGCCAGGGATGAAATCCAGCAGGTTCTGACAGGTTCTGGAGAACTGGTAGTGGAAATTTTGAGCAGTTCAGAGAACCGGTAGTGGAAATTTTGAGTACTTCGGAGAACTGGCAAATACCACCTCTGGCTGGTCCCAGAGTGGGGTGGGAATAGAGATTTTGCAATATCCTTCCCTCAGGAGTGGGGAGGGAATGGGGATTTTGCAGTATCCTTCCCCTGGAGTTGGGTGGAAATGGAGATTTTGCAGTATGCTTCCCCTGCTATGCCCACCAAGCCACACCACACTCACCAAGCCACACCCACAGAACCGGTAGTAAAAAAAATTGGATTTCACCACTGCCCTTTGCTCCCAGATGTACAGGTAGGCCTCAACTTACAACCATTTGTTTACTGACTCTTCGAAGTTACAATGGCACTTGAAAAAAGTGACCTATGAACATTTTCACACATATGACTGTTGCAATATCCCCTTAGTCCAAGTTCAGATGCTTTGCAACAGGTTCATATTTGTGATTGTTGCGGTGTCCCGGGGTCATGTGATCACCTTTTGCGACCTTCTGAAAAGCAAAGTCAATGGGGAATCCTGATGCCCTTAACAACTGTGTTGCTAGCTTAACAACTGTGATGATTCACTTATCGACAGTGGCAAGAAAGGTTGTAAAACGGGGCAAAACTCACTTCACAAATGTCTTCCCTAGCAACAGAAATTTTGAGCTCAATTGTCATCATACGTCAAGGGCTACCTGTAGTCATTGACAGTCAAAAGGCATATAAATTTAATAAATGATGACGAATGTTTGCCCCAACCACTTGAATTCAATTCAACTAATAGCTGAAAAAAGTGACTTATGACCATTTTTCACCTTATGACTACTGCAGCAGCCCCATGGTCATACGATCACAATTCAGATGCCTGGCAATTGGCTCATATTTATGACAGTTGTAGTGTCCCAAGATCATGGGACCCACTTTTGCGACGTTCTCACAAGCAAAGACAATGGGGATGCCAGATTCACTTAAGAACCATATTACTACGTAATGTAGGAAGTTAGCACCCACCCCTTTCCTAGAAGAATGAAATATTTTAGGAAATATTAAAAAGAATATTATGTTTCCCTGGATGAGAAATGGAGAAGCATGTTTTAAAGAGGAAGCAGCTCCCATCTTCCTGCCCACCTTTTGTCAATGGGCCAGAAGCAGAAATCAATCTTTGTCAATGGACCATCATCTGTAACACAATAGGACCCATCTAGCAACAGAAACTAACACAATAGGACCCATCTAGCAACAGAAACTCACCACATGGCACCTGGGAAGATTACATCAGCCAGCAAGGCTAGCTAAGACCCCCACCCCCTGGGAGTCTGACAACCAATCAGGATACTCTTTCTGGGCCCCAGGAAGTTCAAAGCCAGAGAGGGCATAAAACCCAGGGACTCACTACGTCTCGCCCTTTTTCTGTTCAGGAACTCGACCCATGTGATCCTGTCCACCATTAAACCATCTTTCTAAAAAGTCTCCATGTTTCTAGTGTCTTTTTCTCCACTTGGAGCTGAACCCAGAAGGATATTTCTTCCTACAGTTAGAAATGAAAATTTATGAAAAAATATTGCTTGTGAATGATGCAACAATTCCCATTACTTAGTTTCCCTTAGTCCAATACTCTTAATTACTATGCTGTAACTATTTTTCTCCAATATGGCTAAGCGGGGTCACAACAGCAAGCTAAAAAGAAGGGAAACAACAACAACAACCAAACCCAGAACAAATTAGCAAAAGCCCCTGTTTAAATAGATAGCAACATATAATAAACATAAAGCAAACATTAAAAAGATATCGAAATACTAAAAATTAGAATGTAAGCAGAATGACTCTGTTGCTTTCTTGCAGGGCTCAGCAGAGACCAAAGGTTATTTCCCAACAGCTGTAATTGTTTCTCTGACCCAACTTTCATTTTTTTATAGCCAATGGTAAGATAGCATTTGTTACATCATGCAATATTTATAATAATGATCTTGGAATGATGTGCAAATAGATCTTTGTTTACATAATAAACTTCCATGCAATATGTCCAGTCTAGGATTGTTGATTTGGGCTTAAGACTAGCCACGCCCAGTTCCTGCAATCTTTCTTCATATGTTTTAGCCTCCAGTCCCCTAATCATCCTTGTTGCTCTTCTCTGCACTGTTTCTAGAGCAAGGGGTGTCAAATTGGCAACCACAGGCCGGATGCATCATGCGTAGGCCACGCCCACACAAGCTCCATGAAGGGGAAAAACATCACGAAACGTCATGTGACAGCAACGTGACACTGCGAGTTTGACACCTGTGTTCTAGAATTTCAACATCTTTTTTATGTTGTGGCGTTGTGGCACAGAAAGAAGACATTGGTTATTAGGTATTGAGTTTGCTGGAAAGAAGAAAAAAGAAAAACCTAGTTCTCTGCAGCTACAAAATCTGCAAAAAACTTGGCAGGTACAGTACTAGATATCAGCAAATAAGTCCACGGAACCATCCAGATTGTTTGCTGCCCTCTAGTGATCATTGAGATTTTTATAGCTCAAGGCAAACTCTTTTCAATTTTTGGAAACATTAAAGTCACATTAGGTCCGTTTTTGATTCAGTGTCATGCCTCAGGTAGCTTTTGTTTTCTGGATCTATCAGCCAATGAAGATCATTTTGTGGAATTAAAAAAAAAATTCTCACCTTGCATTTTTTTCTCTTTTGTTGCTTGTGTAGATGTCGGAAGAGTTTGGGCAAGGGCAAACTTGCCCAAAAGTGTCAAGAGTGCCACCCGAGGTGTTGATTTCTATTGTGTTCTCCTGTATTGCTACCTTTGTTGTATAGGCCTAAGATCCAGTCTCCCCATCTAATGCATTTAGCATGTGTTCTGGTCTATTAGGTGAACAGAACAATGTATATTGTCTCCTATGCTGAATTTAATGTTGCAAACTAATTCTTCTTGCTATCAGTCCCTTCAAAAATCTTCTTATCTGCTCTAGTCAACAACTAGTCGTCTTTTTATGCTTCTTGGATGAGAAGCAAAATGTCTTCAAAGAAAAACCAGAAAGTCCCGCTGCCTCTTGAAAAAAGCACCTTTGGGACAACCATGACTTGGATGACTGAGAATCTCCATAGACATTTAGTCCCCTTTTTATTTATTTATTTATTTTTACCTTAATTCACAATGCTTTCAATTTCACATTTTGATGTGGGGCCAGCAGCAATCTTATGAGCTTCCTAAATTGGAGAATTCAAGTTAAGTCAAAGAGACCATCTGCTTTCTCCTCCTCACCCTCTCTGGACCTAAGACAAGTGTGGCTTGTGCAACCAACATTTCTTGGAAAGCACACCAGTCTTTGTTTCTACTGTTCAGTCACCAGCTTCTTCTGGGCAATGTGGAGTTTTTAAAAAAAAGGTCAATGATATCTATGATAAACCTGAATTCGCCATCTGGTTAGCCTACAAATTGGGTTTATGTTGTTTCCTGAGATATTCAGAGAGAAAGGGATGGTGATAAATGGGCAGAAGGATGATTATAGGAACAGCCACTTACCCCATCTATCTTGTTTTTCTCACTGCATGGAGTGGAGAACTCAATTTAAGCCTTCCTTGCCACAATGTAACTTAGATGGAGAATTTAGGACATTCATTTCAGGAAGGTAGATTCCTTACTTACTTATTTTCAAAGGCATCACCCAATGAGAGAGGGTGAGGAAGCATTACCCTGAAACTGACTCTCCCAATCACAGTGGGCAGAGAAAAATAGCAAGGGCAATTGGATAGGAATAGCAGAAATGCAAATTTTCTATTTTTCAGAGTTCTGCTGAATGGCAGAAAAAGAATAATAATTTATTCAATGGCGTCCCTGTGGCAGAGCGGAGGTAGAGACTGCGGAGCACGTCCTGTTACACTGCCCCATGTACAACGTAGACAGGACCAATTTGATGTCTCTCTTAGAGACAGACCTTTGTGGGCCCAATGCCAGTAATTTGGCCTTGTACTGTTTAGGAGATGGCTCCTCATACACTACCTCTCAGGTCTCAAAATTCTTTTTAAGAGCCATAACCATTAGAGGAGAGTGCTGTGGTTCCTCTCGGCCGGGGCTTCTGGAGGCCGGCTGTTCGTGATGATGCTTTTCCTATGCTTTTTTGTAGTTATGCTTGCATTTTGGTCTGTGACTGTAAATAAAGTATTATTATTATAATAATTTATTCTTTTCATGTACTAAGAATTTGTTTATTCACCTCTCTGCATCAGTGGACTCCCCACCCCATCCAATGTAAATCTTGGGGAAGGCATTTATTATTGTGTTTTGACCCCAGGTTTGATTGAGAACTGCCCAAATTTGATAGGAGATGGGTGGCTATATAAATGTTTCAGATAAATACATAAATAAATTCAAGGTGACTTTCTGCCTTGTTAATGCATCTTGTAGTTTAAATTTAAACAAGATTAAAGATTTACAACATATTTGTAACAAGTTTAAATTTAAGCAGGAAGGGCTTTCTTAGGGTTTCATATTACATAGCAAGGCAAATGTAGGCACTTGGGATATGGTTTCTAGGAGAACTCTAAAAAGACTAATTAAAAAGAACATGAAACGACTTAAATAGATATAAGGAACAGTCTCCAATATTTAACATTCAGTGCAAACCATAAATATTTAAATAGCAGTTAGCAGTTGGGGAATATTGTAGGAAAGGGGAGACCGTGTTACTGAATATTTTCACAATGTTTTTCTCCCTGTATTTTTATGTTTTATCTTTTTGTATCTTTAAAGTATCTTTATTCCTGTGTGATTTTTTGGTCAGGCTTATGTAATTTTTTTAATAATAATTCTGATTTAAAAGTAAGTCCTATTGGATAATATAGTAATTTATATTACTATAGCAAGAAATAGAGTAGTGATTTCAAGGAGCCTGACTTCATGTCAAATTTGGCAGCCTATCGTGTTATTAACTATTTAACTCCTTGCTTTATTTTTGCTATCTTGATAACTCAAAGACTTTTGACTCGCCTCTTGCTTGCTACTTCAGCACCACGGACAGCAACGGGCAGCACGGAACAGATTACCTTCCTAGCCAAAAAGTTTCTACCTAAGCACCTAAACTGATAGTGTCCTCTGAAATGCCATAGCTTTTCTTGCTAGCTTTCAGGCTTAGTATTTTTATAGTCTAGATCAGAAGATACCAACCTGCTTAATCTTTTTTTTTATTAAAAAGTTTTAAAACATTTTTACAAACAAACAAATTCCCCCCCTCTCCCCCCCACCCAATCCCTTCTCCCTCCCCCCACCCCGACTTCCCAGAGCAAAACAGGGTATAACATTTAACAAACATCATCAAACATAAACAAACTATAAGCTCTTAACCCTCCTTCACCCTTTAACTCCTCTTACGTACCAAATACAATTATAAGAATATAAAAAGATTTCATCTAAATACTTCATTCATAAACTATCTGCAACTTTTTAGTCCCATATTTTTTTTAAATATAGTCAATCCATCTTCTCCATTCCAGTATATATCTCTCATTCGATTGATCCTTCAAATATGCAGAGATTTTGGCCATCTCCGCCAAATTAGTTACTTTTAATGTCCATTCTTCAATAGTAGGTAAGTCTTCCTTCTTCCAATACTGCACCACCAAAAGTCTGGCTGCAGTTATTAAGTTCCAAATCAAGTTAGTCTCTATAACCATGCAGTCTGTAATTATACCCAATAAAAAAAACTGTGGAGTAAATTTTATCTTCTTTTTAAGAGTATTTTGCAAAATCCACCATATCTTAATCTAGAATGCCTTAATTTTTCTACATGTCCACCATATATGGTAATACGTTGCATCATTACATCTCCAACACGTAGGTTGTAAATTTGGGTACATACAAGATAACTTTTTCAGATCTAAATGCCATCTATAAAACATTTTGTAAAAATTTTCTCTTAAATTTTGGGCTTGAGTAAATTTTACATTTCTAATCCATATTTTTTTCCATGTTTCCATCATTATTGGTTCCTCAATATTTTGTGCCCATTTTATCATACAATCCTTCACTAATTCCATTTCTGAATCTATTTCTATCAATGCATTATACAACCTTTTAATATGCATTGGGTTTTGATCCCTAATTTGTTTTATCAAATTTTCCTCATTTTGTAAAATACCAATTTTCTGATCCTCCTTCCATCTAGTATACAACTGTCTGTACTGAAACCATGTTTGAATTATCCTTTCTGCCTTTAACTCCTCTATAGATTTTAACCGCAATATACCTCTTTCCATAATAAGAAGCTCTTTGTAAGTAGTCACATCTTGTTTCTGTTCAATACTTATATTCTCTATCATATGTCTGGGTATTGCCCATATAGGTAACTTATTATTTAACTTATATTGATACTTTTTCCATACACGCAACAATGCATTCCTTAATATATGACTCTTAAAACTTTTATCCACCTTTTTATCATATAATAAATATGCATGCCACCCATATAACAGGTCATATCCCTCAATATTCAATACCCTCTGTTCTGTTAAGTTAATCCAATCACTAATTGCTGTAAGGGCAGCTGCCTCATAATACAATCTCAAATTGGGCATTTTGAGACCTCCTCTTTCAAGTATATCTTGCATTATTTTTTGCTTTACCCTTGGTCTCTTTCCTGCCCATACAAATTTATTAATACCCCTCTGCCATTCATTCAAATTCCCATCTTTTTTCAATATTGGTATCATTTGAAAGAGGAATAAGAACTTTGGCAAAGTGTTCATTTTCACAGCAGCTATCCTTCCCAGCAATGAAAGTTGCAGTTTTTTCCAATTTTCCAACTCTTTCTGTATCTTTTGCCACAACCGTTCATAATTATACTTATATAATTTCGCATTTGAAGTCATAATATAAACCCCTAAGTATTTGACCTTCTTTACTATTTCAAATCCCGTTATTCTTTCTAATTCTTCTTTTCGACTTATAACCATATTTTTAACTATTATTTTAGATTTCCCTGTATTTATTTTAAATCCAGATACTTGACCATATTGATTAATTACATCCATTAAACCTATAACCGATTGTATTGGTTGGGTCAAAGTCACAACCAACCTGCTTAATCTTGAAAATTATTTGATGAATTTCTTGAAAAGGAAGTCTAAAATAAACCGTTCATAGAGTTCACCAATTTGATTGTTATTGCTGTTGTTGTTGAAGGAAGGCCTCTCAACCCACCAATGTTTTGGGACATTTGTAGTCTATTAGCAGATTTCCAAATCTGACCTTTCAAAAGTTGCATTGAAATCCATTGTCTCATTGGAGTTACAGCTCTATAAGTCTATGCTATTTTACATCCTGTATAGGCAGTTGAGTTGCCCTATTGAATCCAAGGAGGATTGGTTTGTTGGTTTGTTTTTGAGTAGACATGAAGAACAGCCAAGCCACCACCATTCAACCACCACCAGCCCCGATTAATAGTAAGATGGTCCCTTCAAGCCATTTCATAATAGAAGTGGGGTTTTCATTTCCCCAAATGAAATCCTATTGAAAGGTAAGGATCATCTTCACACAGCTTTGCAGGAAACCTATGATCTGGTTGACTGAGGATTTCCATAGACATTTAGCTATCCTACGTTTTCTCACTTTCCCCTCATTATTTCAAACCATTCTTCAGTACAGAGTCCCTTTATATTTATATCACGTTCAGTCAAATGGACTATTTATATTTTCCTCTTTCCGCAGGAAGTCCGATTAAAGAAGTTCTGAAATCAAGTTTTAAAAGTCAAGGTGTTAACCAAGAGTTCCTTCTTTCTTTGCTTTTCAAGGGTTCACATGAGGTCTTTGGAACCTTACTGACAACATCTTCCAATGTCCTTCAGTTCTGGTGCACAAATACTTTTAATTTAGTTAACTAGGGTAGCTTTATTACTAACCCCGAATATCCCAGCACCCCGGACAATTGCAGATTCCCTGTAGCTGTCTATCTCACACTTTGCTTCCCACCTCCCACCCCATCTCCCCACCCCATCTCTGGAATATTCGAAAGCTCACTTGCTATTTTGAGCCACTGGGACCGATCTAATGCTTTTGTTGCACGTGAATATAAACTGAGAACACCCTCATGGGGTATTTGACCTGGAACCCTCCATTTAAAAAAAAAACAAAAATCACTTGCTCCCCACGCAGTTCCGGTGACGTCAGACAGCAAGGAAGCGCAGATTTGCTACACCGCACGGTCCCTTAGCGGGAAGATTTGCTTTGTCATTTCTGCAGAAAACTTTTGAATTCCCAGCATTCCGTTGGCTTACTAATGGGAAGGGTGGAAGGCATCCCAACCAGTGGTGGGATTCAGCCAGTTCGCACCACTTCGGGAGAACCGGTTGTTAACTTTTTTTTTTTAATTTTATTTATATGCTGCCCTTCTCCGGAGACTCAGGGCGGCTTACAATGCATTAAGCAATAGCCTTCATACTTTTGTATATTTTTATACAAAGTCAGCTTATTGCCCCCACAACCGGGTCCAGTTTGCCAAACTTTCTGAACAGTTTGGCAAACTGGTTGTTGGAAGAAATCATTAGGGCACAGAACCGGTTGTTAAATTACTTGAATCCCACCACTGATCCCAACCATCCATCCTTTTATTATTTATATTTATTCTTATTAACTTTATATTCTGTCCATCTCCTGTCAGGCGACTCAGAGAAGCTTTTGCCCTTTAGGGCTCATTCTGGGCAGCTGGTGTCTTTTGATGGAAGCCAAGGCTAGTGGGGAACCCCATCCCTAGACAACCCCCCCTCCCTTTAAGGCTAGGCATTCGCTCACTGCAGCCCCGAGGTTCTTTCGGATTCACAGCTGGGATTCGCGAGGTTCAACGCGCTGAGAGTTTAAGGCAATCGAAAAAGCCGAGGAGTGTTTCTTTTAGGGGTGGTTGATTTTTTTCCCCCTCTTGGCACTCGTTGTGCAAATCTCGTCCAAACCCACATGCGCCCAGAAACACTCGCCACCGCTCCTTCTCAGTCCCGTGCCTTGACCGGGGCCCAGTCCAACTTTTGGATGAAATATTTAAACTCAAATTTGGCTCAGGTTCTCCGTTAGGGCGCCGGGATTAATGCCCTTTTCCCTTAGCTATTTCAGAGCATAATTTCAACTCAATTGAAATTCGGTTCTCATGGATTGCCAACCAGGCTAATCAAAGGGAAGAGCTACCGCCTCCCTCCGGGCTGCGAAACTCCTGCTGTTCACGGGATGCCGGCAGGGCGATTCAGAAAACCTTTGCAAGCTGTCGACACGGGCAGCAAACTTGGGGGGGGGGGGGGGAACCGGGCGTACCAAATTACCCGTTCCTTTAAACTCAAGGGTCTCCGCGGGGTGGTTTAAAAAAAAAAAAAGCCAACAAGGCAGCCAAGGCAGGAATCGACTTTTTGAACATGGTCTTGAGCAGGGGTCTCCAACGTTGGCAACTTTAAGCCTGGCGGACTTCAACTCCCAGAATT
>WNWU01000043.1:3592145-3630150 GCA_012654045.1 Ptyas mucosa | reverse complement strand
CTCTCCTCTCCTCTCCTCTCCTCTCCTCTCCTCTCCTCTCCTCTCCTCTCCTCAACAGTTTCGCTTCTCATCCAAGAAGCTTCTTCAGCTTTGACAGGATAGTGGGGGGTGTGGGAATGGAAGGATTGATGTTCCTTGCAGACAGATGGTCATCTTACTGTTGCCTTTTGGCAGAAGATACAGAACAATTAAAACTCGGACCGCACGTTTTCTGAATAGTTTTATCCCAGAGGTATAATTGCACTTACCAATGAACTAAAGGGCCACCATCAGTGAGCTGTTGGACAGCATTGCTTGGTCTATTGTGTGGATGTTTGGGTAGTTTAGGGGTCGGGAATTGTGGTGGGTGGGAGTGTGTTTGGAGATTGTTATATGTGTTGGACTTGGTCTTTGGGTGTTCAGTGAATTTCGTTGTATGGGTATACTGTGTATACACGTACAATGACAATAAAGTTATTACTATTATTTGCATCTTTTTAGAGGGTCATTGAAGCACTTGGAGGTTTATCTCTGTCCTCAGGGTCACCTGAGTGGTGCTCCTGGCTCCTGTAATAGGTATTTTTTCTTCTTCTTCTGGAAATCCATCCCTACTCCCACACCATTCCAAGGGTGTTCATCCCAAATTGTATAGCTAAAAGCCCGAAATCCTGAAAAAACACAAAGCTTTACCCCATATTTGCCTCATTCCAGGGATACCCAGATTTTTCTCGCGGCCTGATAACTATTCCATGGAATTCTGCACATAATTGAGATTAATGAATTGCAAATTCATATATGACTGTTTCCCATGAGTTTTAATACTTGGCAGGCTTTTTGTCACAGGAACAAATATTATTTGGGATTTGGGCATGTCTGCTTTAGAACAATCGTATGCATAAAGACTTGGTCACATTAAAAAAAATCAGTTAACAATAAACAGGCCAGGTTCTGAGTTCATCAAGACTTCTAATCTGATTGGAAGTTAGGTTTACACTGTAAAAAGGTCAAGATGAGCTTAACCAATTTAGGGCAGCTGTCCCAGACTATGATGCAAAACTTAGTGGGTGCTTGTTATCTTTACAATGTATCTGTTTTTCTCTCAATCATTTGATTGGCTTGGCTCTCCCTTTATACCCCCTAATTGATGTCTTTCCTTATCTTCATCTTTCCATCAGAAAGGTCAGGGAGACTGACTGACAGTATGCTTTGTTTTACATTCAGCCCCTTTGTAGTTATCAATTCAGTGGTAATTGGTCAGTCTTGCAAGTTCTGATTAGAGTCACTTGATACAGTCACACATAAGGAGGAACGTATATTAATTTTATCTCTTGGCCTCAGTCACGAACTATGATAAAGGATATTCTGGCTATTCATCAAATAGGCCAGTCCTATAGTTTAGCTTAAAATAGAGATAATGTAAATAAACAAAGACAAATATCTGCACATCTATGTTTAAACATTTTAGTTCTTTTTGTTGTTTGATTCAGGTTGGGGTTTGTTAACTACCCAGAGCCAGCCTATAAATTTGTTAACTAAGTGCATAAAGTTCAGAAAATATACAGGTAGTCCTTGACTTACAACCACAGCTGAGCCCCAAAATTCTGTTGTTAAGTGAGACATTTATTAAGTGAAGTTTTCCCTATTTTATCCCCTTTCTTGACACAATTGTTAAGTGAATCACACAGTTGATAAGTTAGTAACCCGGTTGTTAAGTGAATCTGGCTTCCCCATTGGCTTTGCTTGTGAGAAGGTTGAGAAGGTGATCACATGACCTTGGGACAGAGCAATGGTCATAAGTGTGAACCAGTTGCCAAGATCTAAATTTTGATCACATGATTATGGGGCTGCTACAAATGCAGCTTCCTGTTGCATTAGCAGTCCACACATTTTGTTCACTTTTTGTACTCAAAAAACAGTTCAGCCTGGCCTCCAAGTCACCCATGGTGTCCTTAAAGGTAAAGATTCCCCTCGCACATGTGCTACTCATTTCCAACTCTAGGGGGCAGTGCATATCTCTATTTCAAAACCGAAGAGCCAGCGCTGTCCGAAGATGTCTCCATGGTCATGTGGCTGGCATGACTAAACGCCAAAGGCGCACGGAACGCTGTTACCTTCCCACCAAAGGTGGTCCCTATTTTTTTACTTGCATTTTTTATGTGCTTTCGAACTGCTAGGTTGGCAGAAGCTGGGACAAGTAACGGGAGTTCACCCCGTTACACGGCACTAGGGATTTGAACCACTGAACTGCCAACCTTTCGATCGACAAGCTCAGCATCTTAGTCACTGAGCCACCACATCCCCTATGGTGTCCTTAGGTCTATACAATTTATATATATATTTATATGTTTATAATATAAAAGGGTTCATGCATTGAAATGAACATCAAAGTTTCATGGATCAATCTTTAAGGAGGAAAGAGACTAGACAAACGATATTTCTATATCTTTTCAAAATAAAAATTGCTCATTTCACTTAACAGAGGGGGAAAAAAAGGTTTAACTTTGCATGAAATGGTGGGTCCTGCTAGAGCAAGTTCCATTTTTAGCCTCTATTATATGCCAGAAATAGACGAGAATAATGGAATATAGTCGAAACCATTTAGTCAAATGAACAGTGAAAAACTGGGACACAGAAAGTTGAATGTGGAATCTTTCATCGGGTTTTCAAATATAACTTGAGATTTTACAAAAAAGAGTAAGTTTAAAAACCAGAACAATTTATATTGGATAACTGACGAGTCAATTCTTGCTAATGTTAACTTTAAATTTACAATTTGAAAGTCACAATTAAAAATGGCAACTGTGCTATAATTGAGGTAGTTCATAGTAAAATTAATTTAATAAGCCAAAACTGTAGGTGTCCTAAACACTTATCAAACTAACGCAGTAAAAGGGGCACTAAAAAAGACTTCTTGCCCAAAGCATAATTGTTATTCCAGTTTAACAACTGTTCCTTTTAATTTGAAATTAAACATGCTGATTTGCCATTTCCAGGATAATAAATACTTGTACAACCCCAAACCCACTTGTTTTTCTGTCTTCAAAAAAAGTTTTATAGGGAGAAATTAACAGATGAAGCTTCTTTTTTTTTTCTTCCAAGGGCATTTGATAAAAGACAATCCCCTTCTAAACAGCTGTAAATCCATTCTGTTAAAGACGGATTGACAGAGGCCTCTTGAAAAGTTTGCCATCAAGGAATACAAAGGCTGATCAGTTTGATGATAGGCAGGGATTTCAGCACTAAATCAGGGATAATCAGCCTGTGTCTTCCATATGTTATTCAATAATGGGGCTTGAATTTACAACATCTGGAAGGGGAACATATTGCCTACCTCTGGGGTAGGAGAATATGAACATTGCATTTTTCAGTCTGACTCTCAAATGAAGGGAAAGATCCATCTTGCTATAAGTATAGAAATAGGTAACAGTCTTCTATTTCTTATTACATTCTATCTCCAGGTAGCATGAATACAGGTAGTCCTTGGGTTATAAACATTTGTTTAACAAGCCTTTGAAGTTACAATGGCACTGAAATGACCAATCATTGCACTTATAACCTTTGCAGCATCCCCACAGTTATGCGATCAAAATTGAGGGACTCGGCAACTGGCATATATTGATGATGGTTGCAACACCTCTGTGTCATATAATATATGTGGGTATATGCATAATTTTGTATTTATTTATTTTTTCAGGTTTATGTAGTGTATATCTGAGCTGTATGCAACAAAATTTCATTTTAATGTGTGCCAGTTAGTGTACATTCAAAGTGACAATAAAGTTATTTTAAGTTCTAAGTCTAAGTCCCAGGGCCATGTGATCGTCAGCTTCCAACAAGCAAAGTCAACGGGAGAACCTGGGTTTGCTTAGCCACCTCAGGATTCACATAACAATGATTTGCTTAACTGTGGCAAAAAAATAAATAAATAAAAGGTGTGACTCACTTAACAGATAGAAAATTCTGCTCCTTATGTTATGGTTGTAACATGAGGACTACCCTGCACATGATTTGACATGGTACAATGAAGGGCATTCTCTGTTCCCATGTGCCTCTCTTATTTCTTTTTGAAATAATTTTAATTGGAACAGATTTAATTGCTGGTTGGTCTGATGCAGGCCTAGCAGCTCACCTTCTACACATGGGGGAGCCATAACATTTATCTCAAAAGTAAGGTTACCAACCATGTGGGAAAGTTTAAATATATAAAATTGGCTTTTCGAAGCATGGCAATAAATCCAGGACCTCTGCTGATATATTCTGAGCAGAACAGCCCAGATTTTCGGGAGCGATCCAGGGTGCTATGCATTCCTCTGGTGAGTAGTTGAGATAGGCCACCAGATGGTGGAGTCATAGCAACAATAGTAGAAGAGCTCAGATAATCATGTTCTGAGGGCTACTGTGCAGAAATATGATTTCAGTTTTAACCCCAAAGATACTTTTGCACCGCTTTGATAATTGTGCATCGTTTCCCCTTCTTATATTTCCCGTCTTTTTTCTATTTAAGTGTTGATTGTCCTGAAGGTGCTTTTTTTTTTTTCAAGAGGCAACTGGACTTTCTGGTTTTTCTTTGAAGATGTTTGCTTCTCATCCAAGAAGCTTCTTCGGCTCTCTTGGATGAGGAGCGAAATGTCTTCAAAGAAAAACCTGAAAGTCCAGTTGCCTCTTGAAAAAGCACCTTTGGGACAACCGTGACCTGGATGACTGAGAATCTCCATAGACGTTTAAATGTTGATTGCTTAATTCTTTCTTGTAAACAATCCCCAAATGTGATTGGAAGGTTTAGCCACAAGGTGAACTGCAACCCTTCAGTGCCGGAAGGGAGATCATCACCACACTGTGAATAATGTCTGGAAACATGTTCTTATTACAAAGTGCAGTTTTGTAAAACATGAGCAACATGAGTTCACATATGTGCTAACATAATAAAATCTCTCTCTCCCTCTCTCTCTCTCTCTCTCTGAGAAAAGAAGACTACTGGTTAAAAAAAACCCATGTTTTACAACCAACAATCTGCAATTCTGGTGGTGGAGGTTTTGACATGTTATTCCAAGATCCTAAAAAGATTTTTATTAAAAATTAAGTGCATACATCAGAGAACTTATTCAATCTTAAAATATATTACTGAACCCTGCTCAATACAGCTGGATCAACTATGCTTGTTTTATTTGCTCCACAGGTACAGATAAATTTGGTCTCTCTTTTTGACAAAAAGAATAAGATTTAACACATGACTGAAAGCAAGAAACAATCAATTGCAATTGAAAATTTTCCAGACCGTGGTTGGTTAGAGCCAAGAAACTAAAAATGTGATTTATGTAACTGTGAAGCCAATTAATGTGGAAATATTTCTCTTATTTTTGGATCTTGAAGAACTGATAGACAGAGACGCAAACCAGCAAGAAAGCCGAGAGTGCTAACTAGTCCCTGTGAGGTAAAGCAGCCTGTAATTTGCAGAGAAAAGCATATAATAGATGAAGTAAGAGAGAGTGAAGCTCTCTTTTGCAGAACTTTATTGTACAGTCCAGAGTATTACCACACATCTCTGCTTTTAAGAAGGACATGTTGAGCAGAATTTCTCCAGGTGGTTCTTTTTTCTCCTTCCTGGAACAAGCTTGGTAAGCATAAAGAGACACAGATCTTCTAAATTTTGCCTACTATCAGATGAACTAGTAGGCCAGAGAAGGCTTGCAGGGCTTAGATTACAAAATTCAGTTATTATGACCACTGGGTATGTTTTGCTGGGTTAGAAAGAATTCTAATATATCTGGAAGGGCTATAAACTGAAGGCTAGTCCTAAAGCAATTTTAGGGGATGATAGGCCTGACTAGTAGGACAGCCACTTGATGTTCTCCAGGTATTTTGAATACAACCAACATAATTGCTTAACCTGGCCAGTCATGAGGCTAATTAAAACTGAAATTCTTTGTTAATATTTCAGGTGTGCTCAGAGAGGTGAAGGGACTCAACGATGACCTCCTCTCTGCATTCTATACAGTTGAAAGAAACCATCAGCTAATACAAACTTGCTGTAGAGGTTATGTGTTTAGGAGAAGAAATAGTAGGCAAGAAGCATCAACAGAATATTTCTCAACTCATAAGGAAGAACCCACAGCCAATGCAGAACCTAATCCCTTCTTTGCAGCTCCTGATTTCCCCAGAATTGTCTGACTGGCATACAATTGTTAAAATAGCTGTTCAAACCCAAGCAACATTATTTCTGAACCAAACAACACATCTAAACACAGGAGGGATTTTATTTATTTTTATCCTACCTTTACTAGTTTTATAAATAACTCAAGGTGCAAACATACTTAATACTCCTTCCTCCTCCTATTTTCCCCACAACAACAATCCTGTGAAGTGGGTTCAGCTGAGAGAGAGCGATTGGCCCAAAGTCACTCAGCTAGCTTTCATGCCTAAGGCAGGACTAGAACTTGCAGTCTCCTGGTTTCTAGCCTGATGCCTTAGCCCATGGGTGTCAAACTTGCAGCGTCACTTTGCTGTCCCTTGATGTTTTGCGAAGTTTTTCTCTTCGCAGAGCCCGGGTGGGTGTGGCCTGTGCATGACGCATCTGGCCTGCGAGAATCCTCAAATTTGCAGCAATCCTTTATGAGGAAGGAAGGGAGGGAGGAAGGAAGGGAGGAAGGAAGGAATTCAAAGAGGGCACTATCAGGTGCTAATAAAATGGAAAGGGGGAAAAATCATAAATACATTTTGCACATTGCAAAATTTCATTGCACCTTGTTCTTTCTTTGAATATCAGAAGATGGAGACAATCTTTTCCCCTCTATAATATCAAAAGGAGAGGATTTGGGTTGTGTCTGCAGAGTGGAGCAAGGAGATAACTTTAGATAGAACTTTCAAGGTTTGTTCAGACTAAACAAATTGCAGCATTTTGCCTCTTGCCCCGACTAGTTTAGGCTACCCAGCTGGGGAGTTCTTAACTCTTCAGCCACGGATCATCCTATCCCCTCAGTTCTCCTCAAGGAAAAAACAGGAAGAGAGATGTTTTTTAAATTTTGCCCAAAGCCTTGGAAAAACAAGGGGTACCTGGCATGAAAGTAAATCTCAATGTGTCTTCAAACCATATACTGTACAGTAACTGATTTCTAGACATAAAGAGGCATAAGATAAAAGTTTAAAAAAAAGAGAGCAATTGAGAAAAGAGACAGTTCCACACCAAGAGAATTCCAAACAAAACCAAGTCTATCTAAATAGGCTAATTCCATATTGCTTGCTTGAACAAAATCTTAGATTTTAGAACAGGGGTCTCCAATCTTGGCAACTTTAAGACTTGTGGACTTCAACTCTCAAAATTCCTCAGCCAGCAAAGCTGGGAGTTGAAGTCCACAAGTCTTAAAGTTGCCAAGATTGGAGACCCCTGTTTTAGAACATGTGGAAAAGCTATTGCAGAAAAGATGACATGGATAGAGCTGCCTTCCCCTGGTTTTCCTCATGCTAGGAATCCTATGCTTTAGGCTGGGCTATGAGAGAGTGACTGACCCTTTACTATGGCCCCTTTACAACCTGTGGACTTCAACTCCCAGAATTCCTGAGCCAGCATGGCTCAGGAATTCTGGGATTTGACATTCCCCAGGTCATCATTGTTGCCCACCCCTGCCCTAAATGATTTGGTGAACTTCCATAGCTGAGGGTGGATTTGAATCTGGATCTCCTCTGTTTCTTGGCAATACCTTAACCACACTGGATCACATCTGGAATTTGCCAATATCACAGGTTTTCCAAGCTGTGTTCTGTGGAACTCTAGATGGGAGTCAATAAGAGACTAAGGTCAAAGAAAGTTCAATCAAAGGCAGTCAGGTTTGCTTCTCAATTGGCATATTGGGATTGTTTTTTCCTGTTTTGAAAAATATTCCTTTGAGAGAAGGAACTACCACACCCCGGTTCAATTATCTTTCTAATAGCTATTGGAGTCAGTAACCTTCAATGACATTTTTGCATTTCAAATGCAGAATGAATTGCTTTGCATTTGTTTGGGCTATCTATCCCCTACAAAAACAAAGATAATGACAGAAGACATGGAAGGTAGTAAATCAATTAAGTGGTTCTGTGATCCCTTAAATCCTTTATCACACTAAAGCAAGGGGAATCTCTTTTCATCCAGTTGCAAATTCAGTATATCTCAGCCCAAATCACATTCAGGTATCTGCAGTCAGACTTACAAGAGTGCTCCCTACCAATAAAGGAGAATATTTATGGCTCAGGGTTGAGAATATTTGTAGTTAAGCATTGATGATATTATCTAGTTTGGGTAATGAAACATCTGCAAGAAAATAACCAGGTTCAGTGAGTACCTAGGTTCCGTCTGTGTTCCCTACACTGTTGAGGGCAAACAGTAACTCAGTTGCCACTGGAAAGCAGGAATATATATATATTTTTTAAAAATCCACCCTCCCCTTCCTTGTATTTTGGAAAACTATGGACCAGGGTCTATGGATATTCTCAATAATCCAGGTCATGGTTGTCCCAAAGATGCTTTCGCAAAAGGCAACTAGACTTTCTTGGTTCCCCCCCCCCTTGAAAATATTTCGCTTCTCATCCAAGGAGCTTCTTCAGTTCTAACTGAATGGTGAGAAATGGGAGAATTTATATGGAAGGCAATATAAATCCTTCCATTCCCTACTGTTTAGTTTAGAACCGAAGAAGCTTCTTGGGTGAGAAACAAAAAGTTTTCAAGGAAAAAAAACTTAAGAAAATCCAAAAGCATATTGGGACATATGAGGTAGGGTCTCAGAGGTGGTTTTTTCCAAAGGCAACTGGACTTCCTTAGTGTTTTCTTGGAAGACGTTTCCCTTCTCTTCCAAGAAGCTTCGTCTGGTCATCAGAGAAGCGAAACGTCTTCCAAGAATACACTAAGAAAGTCCAGTAGCCTTTTGAAAAAAGCACCTTTGAGTGAGATAACCATGACCTGGATGACTGAAGATCTCCATGCACATATGTGCCAGGGGTTTCAAGAAGCATCTAATAATGCCAGTAGATGGCAGCAGATAGCTTGATGTTGGCTTGGCTGGTCAGCTAAGCAAGCTAAAGCATGATTAGGATTTGAATGGAAGGGCAAGAACTACTAAAGCTGCAGGGTAGACTAGAAAACACACGACACACACACAGGAAGAAGGCAGTGACAATATACCTCTATGTTTCTGCCAAGGGAGTTACCTGGATATGAGCAGGAAAAATTCTTAGGGACTGAGCAAAACTCAAAAGAGGCTTTTATGACTATTGTGTGCAGGAAGGGAGAATTGGCAAAATATATTCCTATCCTTCCTCTTTCTGCTGGAGGGATTTTTCTACTGCATCAAAAGCTCTTCAAAGATGAAAGAAAACTTTCTGTTCATGAAAGCTGCATTCCGGATGAATCCAGTAGATGAATCTCAGTGTATATTCACAATTATTTCCGTTCTCGTTCTTGGCTTTCTACTGACTGCAATTTGTTTTTACTTCGGCGCTGGTGGCCAGTTCTTGCAAAACCTGGGCTTAAGCATTTGAAAAACTGAGCTGTTTTCCATAACTTAGAGACTTAGACTTAGAATAACTTTATTGTCACTTTAAATATACACTAATCGGCATACATTAAAATGAAATTCTGTTGGATAAAACACATTTCTCTTATGAAAGTGGATACATCTAAATGCACACAAATGTATTAGGATAAACTAATTAGGGATGTGCAGAATTTGGCAATTCTGGATAACAGGGCATCTGGAAAGACATCTTATAAGGACTAAGTTAAAGAAACCATAGAGTTTGCAAAAGAGAAGAGTGAGAGATGATATGATAGCAATCTACACTGGTGCTGTGGGCATGGCTTGGTGGGCGTGGCATGGTTTGGTGGGCGTGGCTTGGTGGGCATGGCAGGGGAAGGATACTGTAAAATCTCCATTTCCCTGCCCCCAAATCCAGGGAAAGGTTAGTGCAAAATCCCCATTTCCTCCCAATCGGCTGGGACTTGGGAGGCAGAGAATAGATGGGGGTGGAGCCAGTCAGAATTTTTACTACCGGTTCTCCGAACTACTCAAAATTTCCGCTACTGGTTCTCCAGAACTGGTCAGAACCTGCTGAAACCCACCTCTGAATCTACAGATATCTAAAAGTCTGTCAAAATGTGAGGGCAGGCAAGAATCAATGTGTTGGAATTAAAAGAAAAGAAATTTAGGCTGAACATTTGACTGTCTGCCATTGCTTCCCAAACCTTCCCAAACGCTTATCAGAAAGTTGTTTTTGTTCAACATAGGTAAAGCAACTTAAGTTAATTTAAATCTCCCTCTTTCATTTGGGAATGGGTTTGTGTGTTGTTATTGGAAGTAAAACTACGTTTATCCAATTTACCCAGGTTTGGAGAGCACAGCTGTAAGCAGTGGAAAAGTCTACCTAGATCAGTGATGGACTCCTTGTCCCTGGGCTTTTAATATGTGGGGAGATGAAGTGGATTCCATCACTGAACAGAAGCCTGGACTAGATGATCTATTACAAGTAGTTCTCGTTTTACAACCACTCATTTAGTGTCCATTTAAAGTTACAATAGCAGTGAAAAAAGTGACTTATTACTGTTTTTCATATGACCATTGCAACACCCCCATAGTCATGTGATCAAAATTCAGATGCTCATACTTATGAGAGCTGCAGTGTCGTGGGGTCATGTGACCCTAACCCTAACCTTTTGTGACCTTCTGACAAGCAAAGTCAATGGGGAAACCAGGCTCAACTTACATCTGTGTTAGTAGCTTACTATCTGCTCACTTAAACTCACTTAACAACTGTCTCATTTAGAAACAAATTTTGGGTTCAATTGTGGTCGTGAGTCAAGGCCTACCTGTTTTATTTTTTTTTTAATTTATTAAATTTATATGCCATCCTTACTATCAAGCAACTCAGGGTAGTCTGCCATTATTAATTCTTAAGTAAATCAAGACACTGGACAGACATAATACTCCTTCCTATTTTCTCTGCAACAACAATCCTGGTAGATAGGTTGGGCTGAAAGAGAGTGACTGACCCAAACTCACCCAACCAACTTTCATGGCTAAGGCAGGACTAGAACTCACAGTTTCCTGGTTTCTAGAGCAGCACCTTCACCACTACACCAAACTGGATACTGTTCGATCCTTCTATGGATCCCACTCGTACATGTTATGCCTCAGTCAAATATTTGTCATCATGTCTCCCAGAGGCATGATGTCCAGTCAAAGAAATTTCAGAAAATGATGATGATTTGTAGAGTTGGTCAAATAATTAAAAAGTTGGACCAGGTTGTCTTTTGAAAAAGAGAGGGTTGTATTGTGTAGAGAACTTAGGCAGAGGCTGGATGGTTATCTTTGAGGGGTATTGTTTAATATCAATGGAAGCTCTTTGAGAGACCTCCTAATTATATTAAAAGTATGAGAAGTTCTGCTTTTAAATTGCCATGTAACACAGGTGTTGTGATTTCCCCCTTTTTGCCTGCTTCCCCCTCCCCCCACTCTAAAAGTATTTCGCTATATTTCTGTGCCTGTCGTTTTAATATCACCATGTTAAAAAAAAATACCTGAATTTTATTCACTGTGATTTTGCAGGGTTCAGATCAGTGGTGGGTTTCAAAATTTTTTACTACCGGTTCTATGGGTGTGGCTTGGTGGGTGTGGCATGGCTTGGTGGGCGTGGCTTGGAGGGTGTGGCAGGGGAAGGATACTGTAAAGAGATTTACAATATTCCCACCCCACTCCATGGGAAGGTTACTGCAAAATCCCCATTTCCTCCCGATCAGCTGGGACTTGGGAGGCAGAGAATAGATGGGGGCGGGGCCAGTCAGAATTTCTACTACCTGTTCTCTGAACTACTCAAAATTTCCGCTACCAGTTCTCCAGAACGGGTCAGAACTGCTGAAACCCACTTCTGGTTCAGATGTAGTTTGCCATGTTTTTTGCAGGATCCTCTGAATACTTCTGTGGGCTGACTTGCTGACTTACGCAGAAGAATTTTTAATTTCAGGAGTTGGAGTTTTAAAAAACATTTGCAATTCCATCACTTACTCTCACTGTCTCCCTCATCTCTTTCAACTTGTGACAGATGGCTAATTTAGATAGGGCAGGACACTAACTCTTAAAGTATCTGTCAAATTGACCCTGTGATAAAAGGCTTCAATAGATGCAATTCAGCTTTTATTCCAGTTCATATAATCCTATTCATACAAAAGAGGATTGGTTAAAAAGCACACTGAGCCCTTATAATTCTAGACCCAGCAAATGGGTTTAGATGGGCATTGTTATTGATTTAGCTTTGCCCAATCAATCTCTTCAAAGACTGCCTTTTACTTAACTCCCACTTTCTGACAAAGTAAGAATAAATGCTCAGGTGAAAAAAAATAACAAGGGGAAAAGGAAAAAACAACAACAATTTGCCTTGCCTTTGGACATCCAAGCACAAAGTCCAAAAGTTATCTCTATAACCATTATCTCCACAAGGAAAGTGTGCTGAAATCCAAGTCTTTATTCAAGGAGATATATAGGTAGTTTAGCCTGGCTGAGTGCCTAGATTTTAATTGGCATTCTGTAGAAGAATGATTTGTTACCTTCCCTGAGTTTCCCTATTTCTTTCCTCCCCAATCAACTTTTTATATCTAAAAAATTGGCATCATTGATTTCAGAAGTGTGATTTTTTTTCTATTAAATATTGTAAATAAATATTTTCTACTGGATCAAAATTGGCACAAGCTTCTATATTTCTATAGTCCATATTTCTGATCTTTGGACAGGATGATTCAGAGTTATGTTTCTCTTATCCTAGAGTGGACTGAAAGAAGAAATAAAGAAGGGTTAAGAACTCACTAGCTAGATAGTTCATCCAGGCTGGTGGTGGCCAGTCATAATTATCTTTTATTAGGAAACCCTTTAAAGAGGATTCTGCAGGTCTGGCCTACTGAGAAAATTAGGAAACCAATGATATTTTATTTTAAAATTAACATTCATCTTGAAGGATCACAATCGAAGACAGTAAAATATGGCAGGGTATGGAAAATTTTGTTTGTGAATGAACGGAGCCCTGACTTTTCCAAGTTTTAAACTGTTCTATCTTCTTCCACTTGTTCCTTTCTAAGACTTTCAGCCTAAACACTGAGTTTAATCAGAGATCTCCAACATAGTATTCAAGCCTGCCTCTTCTTCATTTCTATCCTGGCTTCTGCCCTAATATATTTGGTTAAGTTTATTTTTGATAAAATAATACAAGCCCTAGCATTGTGAGTCATTTCTATTTCTGTGAAAAACCATGAACCACATACAGGCCCAGGGCCATTCTTAATTTTTTATTTTTATTATTTTTTTAAAAAAAGGCTTTGCTTGTAAATGTGCCCACCAGCCCAGGGAAAAAAACTTCACACAAACCGAGAACTGATAGTGCATGCATGTTGAAAGGAATAAGAGTTTAGGAGTTTGTCTGGGATGCATTGTCTTCTGAATTGGCAACTTTCCTTTGGCAGCCATTTTCTCTACATACCTGCCGCTCCTAACATGTGCTCCTGGCCAAAATAAAATGAAATAAAATAAAAACGGGGGCCCCTGGACTAAACGATGTTTTTCTTAACTCGATCATTTTGATAGTTTTCGCCCTCTGCTTCTGTGTTTTTGCCTGGGAACCGATAGATTAATTTTTTTAAAATTTTTTTATTTTTTTTTAAATTTGATTTATATGCCGCCCTTCTCCGGAGAACTCAGGAATAGCCTTCATACTTTTTTGTATATTTATACAAAGTCAGCTTATTGCTGACTTATTGCCCCCACAAACTGGGTCCTCAATTTACCTACCTTAGAAAGGATGGAAGGCTGAGTCAACCTTGAGCCTTGGTGAGATTCGAACCTGCAATAATTGCAGGCAGCTGTGTTAATAACAGGGTGCTTTATTTCCTTTGTCTTTTCAGTAGCGCAAGCCTTCAAAGAGCTCAGGCCTTCAGTAGCGCAGGCCTTCAAAGAGCTGAGAATGTTATGAGCTCAAATTCTGGGAACAGAGCAGAACCAAATCTTATTATAACTGGCCCATCTTGGCTTCAAAAACAAGGAGGAAGCATCTTCTCTTGAGCCTGAAAGAGTTGGCATGCTTATTATCAAAGGACCTTGAAAAAGTTGTTGGGAGGCCCTGCTTAGAGGGATAGCTTGGAAACTACCAGAATTGAGTAATACTTTAAAAAAAAATCTTCACATTTCAGCTAGACTTTCCAAATGCATTTAGGATAGTTATTGTAAGAGCATAGAACCTTACAGAACCAGGAACCACACTGTTTATGCTGCAGATGCAAGAATTTAGACATGATAAAGCTAATAAAGATTAATAGATCCCCAAAATTTCAAGCAGGGGTCTCACCCATTGCCTTCTACTCTGATGCTTGAAACTGGAAGAGGCAAGGAGTGAAATTGAGCTGTTCTGCATGAAAATGAAGGGCTCAACCCATGAACAATAGGCCATCCTCAAGGATACAGCACCTATATAGATCCCAGCCTGCATAAGCCTGGTTGGCCTGCAAACCTGAAGGATTTCCTCCTCTATGGAAGTCCCAGCTACACATTTGTAGTAGGAAACAATGGTTGGTTTACATACCCTGCTAAGTCATTATATTGTTTGCTTAGATTTGTCTTAACACACTGTCTCATTGTGGCCATAAGCCAAGCAAGCCAAGATTTCTGGCTAGATATTAAAGGCAACCAGGACTCTAAAACTGTTCAACAGACTATGTTTAAAAACCATGTGTGAATCTAACTACTGTAGATAGAAAGCCACCCCCCCCCAACTTGGCACACTCTAGGTTTCTTAAAATTGCAGTTCTCATAATTTTCAAATATAATTTTCATAATCAAATTTGCAGATGGTACTAAGCTGGCAGGAATAGCTAACACCGTAGAAGATAGGCTCAAGATCCAAATGGATCTTGACAGACTTGAACACTGGGCCCTATCTACAAAATGAAATTCAATGTAGAGAAAAGTAAAGTCTTACTCTTAGGTAAGAAAAACCAAAAGCACACATATAAACTGGAGGAAACCAGGCTTAATAGCTCTGACTGTGACAGGGATCTTGGAGTCTTAGTGGACAATCAATTAAATTTGAGCCAGCAGTGTACAACGGCAGTTAAAAAAGCCAATGCAATCCTAAATTGCATTAACAGAGGGATACAATCAAGATCAAGTGAAGTACTAATACCACTCTATAAAGCCCTAGTAACACCACACCTAGATTACTGCATCCAGTTTTGGTCACCACACTATAAAAAAGATGTTGAGATTCTAGAAAAAGTGCAGAGGAGAGCAACCAGGATGATTAGGGGACTGGAGACTAAAACATATGAAGAACGGTTACAGGAACTGGGCATGGTTAGTCTAGTGAAGAGAAGGACCAGGAGAGACATGATAGCAGTGTTCCAATATTTGAGAGGCTGCCACAGAGAGAAGGGGGTCAAGCTGTTTTCCAAAGCACCGGAAGGCCAGACAAGGAATAATGGATGGAAACTGACCAAGGAGAGATTCAACCTAGAAATGAGGAGGAGCTTTCTGACAGTGAGAACAATCAACCAATGGAACAGCTTGCCTTCAAAAGTTGTGGGAGCTTCATCACTTGAGACTTCCAAGAAAAGATTGGACTGCCATTTGTCAGAAATGATATAGGGCCTCCTGCTTGAGTGGGGGGTTGGACTAGAAGACCTCCAAGGTCCCTTCCAACTCTGTTAATCTGTTAATAATTTCCAAAGACAAAATTAATAGTTCCTAAAGGGTGATGGATTAGAGAAAGCTGTTCTTTCTGTGCATATCAAGGCTTACCAATAAGCCAAGGGAAAGGAATTAATTTTTATCTGTTGACTTTGTGCTTTGTAGCGATTCTATCCACCATATACATATTTTCCTGCCCTGTGTAATTTCTGCAGACCTCACTTTATTCTTATCAATTCACTACAAGGACACAATCTCCCCACAAGATGTAAGAGCCATCTTTTCTCACTGTCTCACCAAGTTCATGACACTTTCCCCCCCAAAAAAAGAAAACTTATAGTTTGGGAGGAGATACTGCTCGGGGCAAAGGCTATTCTTTGGGCTAACCCAGGGGTGTCCAACTTTGGCAACTTTAAGATTTGTGGACTTCAACTCCTAGAATTCCCCAGCCAGAATATCCACAGTCTTAAAGTTGTCAAGGTTGGACACCCCTAATATAAACTTGGAGACATCCTGCTAGGTCAATTTTAATAGTATTGGGATAGATGGACAGTGATCTGGACTCAGTAGAAGGCAGCTTCCTATATTCTTAATTTAAAGGACCACACCAGATTAGTTAAAAGAAGTATTACTTGTGTTCATAAAGTAAATGTAAATAAATTTTGCTACATGGATTCTCTTATTCTTATTCAATATGAGTATTAGATGCCACTTAAGTCAACAGCTAGGGACGTGGTGGCTCAGTGACTAAGACGCTGAGCTTGTTGATCGAAAGGTCGGCAGTTCAGCGGTTTGAATCCCTAGTGCTGCGTAATGGGGTGAGCTCCCGTTACTTGTCCCAGCTCTGCCAACCTAGCAGTTCGAAAGCACATAAAAAATGCAAGTAGAAAAATAGGGACCACCTTTATTGGGAAGGTAACAGCGTTCCGTGTGCCTTTGGCGTTTAGTCATGTCGGCCACATGACCACAGAAATATATTTGCACAGCGCTGGCTCTTCAGCTTTGAAATGGAGATGAGCACCACCCCATAGAGTCGGGAACGACTAGCACATATGTACGAGGGGAACCTTTACCTTTTTAAATCAACAGCAGTGGACAAATTCCCCTGTTTAGATAACCTTCTCCATTTCCAGTCTGAGATTTTATTTCTTTCTTTCATATTCATCACAGTTCACATTTATATATTGAGGAGCAAAAACTGAATTATGGTAGCTGAATACAGATAGTCCTCGACTTACAACAGTTCATTTAGGGACCGCTTGAAGTTACAACAGCACTGAAAAAAGTGACATGATCATTTTTCACACTTACAATCATTGCAGCATCCCCATGGTTATGTGATCTATACAAAAAGTTACCTGTACAAAACATAAAGGTGGGATATAAATATATAAATAAACATTTTAGTCACCTCTTAAAACCTAGCTCCTCACTTAGGACTTGCTTGTCTGTATGTTATGCAAATAGTACTTATTTTTAGTTTGCGCATTATTATAATGTAATAGTTCCATTGTAAACCAGCTCAAGATTTCATGTATTAAGAATCGGTTTATAAACACAAAAAAATCCATAATATATCTTGTTCTTTTAAAATCGCAAAGAATGAAACACCTGGGCATAAAAGGAATCCCACTGTGCAATCCTTCAAGAAACTGCATTTGCCATGCACTTCTGACACCTTTCTTACATTCATGTGTTAAAGGCAGTGTTTCCAGTTTTGAGTCCTTAACAAAAGAAGTCTCTTGTTCCGAGGGGGTCCAGAGAGCGGCATTTTTAAGACCGACATTTTACAAAATGAGCAGCTCCTTATAAAACTGAGAAAAAGGTGCTTTTTGACTATAAGGAACTAGCTGATAGATTTCAGAGAAAAAAACTCCCACATTTTAAATTAGTGTAATCCTGGTTTTTCTTAAGTCACACAGGTTATTGATCTCCACACATGGAACTATAAGCTAGCCACTTTCTTCTGTACCATCACACGAATAATAAATACAAATACAAATAACATTATTGATTACTGGCAACTGCCTGGATTAATCCCTGTAGCTTTTTGGGCAAGATCTGCAGAAGTGGCTTGCCCTTGCCTCCTTTTTAGGGCTGAGACAGAGTAACTGGCCCAAATCACTCTGCTAGTGTCATGCCCAATACAACACCTTAACCATTGCCCCAAAGTAGGACTGGGTAATTTCTCCTTTGGCTTCAATCACAGCGAATATTTTATGGCTTTGCATTTACACACAGCCTTTCATTTCCCCAGGACAGGGGTATCAAACTTGTGTCATCACAACTGAGTCATGTGATGTATGGGACTTTCCCCCTTCACTAAACTAGGCGGGGGTGTGGCCAGCGCATAACGCATCTGACCTGTGGCCCCAAGTTTGACAGTCCTGCCCTAGTATAAATGGAGATCTCCCTGTCTTAATCTCTCTACTCCACACTCAGAAAAAATGACTAAATGATTGTGCTTGATTAGAGAAATGTAGATTAGTTTGTGTTTGAAGGCATAAATCACTTTTGAAGGAGAAAAAACAATGTTTCCTCTTTGGTACTGTCAACATCAGGAGGCAGGGGGATTCTGGGAGCTGAAGTCCACAGGTCTTAAAGGGGTTAAGGTTGGACACCCCTGGCTTATATCATACTATTTTTTTTACAGATTTCAGAACTGGTTGTCCTACTAATTTCCTATGGGACTGATTTCTAGCCAGAGGTCAGCATCTCAATAATGCTATTTAGAAATAATGGATTCATTACTTACGTTGCACAGCATTGCAATTGCTTGGCTCTCTGGTTACCATTTTGGTTTTCTCAGTGCTGTTTGGTGAATTATGGTAATTAGATCAAAGGAGAAGATGGATTCTTTTATGTTTTTAATTATCCAATAGTGGGAATTTTTGCAGATGCAATGGGGAAAATACTCTGCAATTCCCTTTCTCTTAAAATAAAGAAGATTTGAGGCAAGCATGGATTAGGGAAAGTGTTTTTTTTAATGGCTGAATAATGCAACTTTTGAATTAGAACCATTTAGAAACAATGCATTGAATAACAATGGAATCAGGCGAAGTACCTGAAAGCCTTTATGTCTTTGAATTTCAAAGCTGTTTAACAAGATCAAGGCTTTTTGCATGTTCCCAGTGGCTCTATTCTATTTAATAGAGTGCGCAAGTGCAACAAGACAGAAAAATCTAGTATTTTGATAGTTATATCCCAAGAGGCTTGCATGAATTCAGTAGCCGGACACACATTCTCTATTACGGGCTGCAGAAGTAGAAGTAGTCCCCAACTTACAGCAGTTCGCTTAGTGTCTTATGACTATTTTTCACACTTACGACCATTGCAGCATCCTCATGGTCAGCTGATCAAAATTTAAATGCTTGGCAAATGCTTGACTCATATTTATGATGGTTGCAGTGTCTGGGGGTCATGTGATCTCCTTTCGCTACCTTCTGACAAACAAAGTCAATGGAGAAGCCAGATTCACTTAACAACCAACAACTTCAGTGATTCACTTAACAACTGTGGCAAGAAAGGTCGTAAAAGGGGGCAAAACTCAGTGAATAAAAGTCTCACTTAGCAACAGAAAACATGGGCTCAATTGGGGTCGTATGTCGAGGACTACCTGTAATGAGGTTGTCCCTTCTGAAATGCCCTTTTTGGTTCAACGGAATCTTCTCCAACCTGAGTGAGATTACAACTCATTGTATTCCCTAACCACTGTGGTACTAAGCTGGGGATGATGGCAGTCCCAAAATACCTGGAAGCCATATGGCCTTACTATAGCTTTCCTCAAGGGAAGGAAATGGGCCCATTTTACTGGAAAAGAGGAAGATTAGACACATGATAATAGTCTTCCATTATTGATACTGTACTATCTTAGAAATGATGGAGTTCAGTGGTGGGTTGCTACAGGTTCACACCGGATCGGGTGAATTGGTAACGGTGGCGGCGGGAGATTCTGCCTCCCAACCCTGCAGAAGCACTGCGCGCATGCGTGAGCGCACGTACGAGCGAACCGGTAGTAACAGGATTTGGAACCCACCCCTGATGGAGTTGATTTTATTTTTATTGCTCCACAGTATAGAATTAGGACCAACAGAAAGAAATGGTAGGGAAGCAGGTTTCAATTCAATACCAAAAGCACTTCATAAGAAATGTACAACAGTAATGGAGGCAATTTTGCAGGTTCTTCTTTACAGAGATTTCAGGGAATCAAATACAATTTTGTTGTAGTTAACACTTACAGTGTAGGACTCTGCAAACATTCAATCTTTGCTCTGCTATCAAGCTGACCTATTCTCATTTTTTGGGGAAAGCTGAAATGGGAAGGGGGAGCGAACTAGAAACAACATAGGTCGCCCTCAATTCCAAAAGGGAAAGATAGATAGAGATATAATCAATAAAATGAGTTGGGGTAAAAACATAGTATTTCAGTTTTAACATTTCTCCCTTTTGTATCTGGTCAGTGAATTTTACAGACATAGTTTTGGCTCTGTATAAATGTTTAGTAAGGGAGGAAAGGAGTGTATGTAAAATTGATTCTACTCCCAAATTAATTTCTCTTCCTAGAATTTTATTGGATGGCAATGATCCTCTATCATTTATCATATAGTCGCCCAAATCGCTCCATTGTGTTCCTTTACAATCTGATATTTAACCGAGAAGAAAAAAATAACACAAATGTCAGCCCGAAAAAGCCTTGCTTCTAAATTATTTCTGGTTTGCACAATGCACTTAGGCCAAAATGGGGTATAAACCCGAGCTTTACTTCTTCCCTGGCCTGATGGGCTCCAGGTGAATTACAGCTATTCTGAATCTACTTCACTTTATTTTGCTTTGGGGATCCATACACTGATTCCATTATATGGAAACAGAATGGGAGAAGGACTTATAATGCAAATAAATAGTTCAAGCTATTCAGGTACCTATAGACTAAGCTGTTGTGCCTGTTAATAGGTAACAACATTCTTGCTACTAAAATGTACAAGATGTGGTACTGTGTTTGGAAGAGGATAGGCAATCAATATTTTTAAGCAATGCATTCCACCCTAAAAGCCTATTTAACTGGCAGTATATCCCACTACGTAAAGATGCATAGGATCAAAGCTTTATTTTCCCTAACATAAACCAAAAAGGCTAATATGTGAGCCCATTGAAATAACCTATACAGATGATTTACTATTAGAAATAGAAATAGAGAGAAATCGTATTTACTCTCTAAAGGCCACAATTTAAATTTTTAATGTTAAGCTTATTCATTATGGAACTGTGAGCCTGCAGCTCTAAATCTTGATGCTCTTGGAAATGAGGCATATTTCTCTTTTTGTGTCAAGGGACTTATAGATACCTGAATGTTTAGGATTCATGAACCCATTTATTAAGCAAAGAACATTTCTTCATTTGGGCTATGCTTAGGTGCAAGTGTGCATGGCACTTTACGTATAGGATTACACTGTGATACTGTTACTGTGTGTTATTACAAATAACCAGTTGATTTTTAAAAAACCTACACTTGGGGGTGTAGAGTATCTAAGCAAAGACAGCTTTTGGCATACAAGACAAAAATGAATTGGAAAGTTAAATGCTGCCGTTTTCAGCAGCAATTCCCCTTTAAATGAAGCTTTTAACATTTTTTAAAGTTGCAATAAGCTTTAGGAGCATTGGATCTGTGCACAGCTGTATAAATGTCAGCAGGTAATTTTTGGGGCTTAAATTTAGCCATGGCAGAAGAACAATTGTGCATTGATACAGAACTTAAAACTCCCCAAGCACACAAAATGTATTGATTGTGGAACTCCAAGCACACAATATGTATTGATTGCTTGCACACAATGATTGCTTATTCCTATTTGATTTAGAACTACATGTTCACCATGTATACATTTTTATACTCAGACACCTGGAATGAAGTTAAAATGATGTCAAAGCTCAACCTGTACATATTATTGAAGCACCCCAGAGTTATTGTCCCATTATTTGACCTTTGTATTGTTTCTGACACAATTTGCCAACCTTAGTAAGTAAGATGTACAAATTCCAGATCAAATATATATAACTTTATTACTAAATCAAAAGCAACAGGTACAAATCAAATGAAGCTTTGCAAACCAACTGAATCGTATTTCACAAAGTGGCATACAGGCATAATTATATCATTTGTTCAAATACAATACATGAACATGCATACTTTACTACTTTATTACCCAGCAATCCTATGTACATTTGTTTGGAAGTTAAACTGAATGCATGCAAGTGTGGATGTTACTGAAATTTATTCACGAAACAACATGCAACAGAAGGCAATCATCTTAATGCAAATGTACAGATCGATGAGAAACCTGTGGATGAAAACAAAGAAAATGGATTTGAGTTTAATGTAAGTATGGGTATGATTGAGATTTATTCACAATATAACATATACAGAAGGCAAAAAGAATGCAAATGTACAGATCCATGAGAACCTGTGGATGAAAACACGGAAAATAGTTTTGCTGGCTGGGATGAAGTAACATGGCATTTCCTGGTATCTAAAAGTTCTTACTAACACCTCTTGCTTTAAAAGAGCAGCTGTAAAAGAGAGAGAGGCAGAAGGGGGTGGGGGTGTGAGAAAGAGAGAACCTAAAACACCACACCATACAACAGAAGGCAAACATCTTAACAATGCAAATGTACAGGTTCTTATTCAGAATTTACATCACACGGTGTTCAATGGAACATATTCCCAGAAGTGCAACCACAGATGTTTTTAATTTATTTTGTGGCTAGCACTTTAAGCAAACCCCTTTGTTTCTTACCTATCTTCTTTTAGGTTCCTTCTCCAGAACTGCAGTCTCTCGCCTAAAAATAAAAATAAACGTAAGTTACAATATAGTAAAGGGTCACATTATAAATTCCATGAAGACAGGAAAACAGGAAAACTGTATTTTGCAAGTTGGCTTAACAATACAAATGTACAGATTCAGAAGTTACATCACACTGTGTTCAATGGAACATATTATATTCCTTGAAGCGCAGCCACAGATCACTTAAGTTTTTAAATTTATTTTGTGGCTAACACTTTAGCAAACTCCTTTGTTTCTCACCTATCTTCTTCTAGGTTCCTTTTCTCCAGAACTGCAGTGGCTCGCCTAAAAATAAAAATAAAGAGAATTACAATATAGTAAGGGTCACATTAGAAATTCCATGACAGCCTGTGGATGGAAACAGAAAAAAATGGATTTTGCAAGCTGGGATGCCTTACCATGACATTTCCTGGCATCCACAAGTCCTTCTACTGGCACCTCTTGCTTTTTAGCAGCTGTAAGAGAAAGAAAAACAAAAATATAATTTTTCCATCAGGGAGTAGCTGTTGCATTCTGCCCCTTGCCCTGTTTAAAAGCAAAGTTTGAATCAACAGATTTTTTCAAGCCAAGCCTGGAACTATTTAGCTAGGCTTCGAAAAAAAAAATTTCCTTGTAAGTAGTAACATGGATCAAACTCGCCGACCTACAATAAGAAACCCACTTGGAGCCCCGATCGGCAGAGCTGGGATCAGCAACCTTCACTCGATCTCCCAGGCCTGCTTACTTGAAAGGTTTTTCAATCTCGCTTGGGAATGCGTCTGAAGGCGGGAAAATCCTGCAGGGCCGATGCTACACTCCATCGCCCCATTTTCCCATGCCTTATGCCTCTTTAAATTCGAACTATCAAAGAAGTATATGCATAGGAAAAAGGAACGACGAGCAGAAATCAAGGCAATCCGGCTCTTCGGGGAGGACGGACGGACGGCAGGCCAACCTGAAAGAAAAGAAAAAGAAAGAAAAATCAGGCATTCGCTGCGAGGCATCGCCGGCGGATACAAAAAAATAAAAATAAAAAATACTTTCCCGACTTTTCCTTTGCTGCGTCTGGCCCCGAAGGCGCTACTACTCACCAGTATTTCCATGGCTGCAAAAACCTGCAAAAGACAACAAAGCAAAGATTTCGCCATCCCGTTTGAAATCTTGGAAGAGAGTTGCTGCATTTCCCCAGCGAGGGAGCGCTTTTACTCCCATCGTAAACTTTACGATGAAAAGAAAACCCCCGCCCGGGCCTAAGTCGCCGTTGCAAACAAAAGAGCAGGTCTTACCTGGTGAGCTCTCTGGGATCCCAAGTGCTCCGGGGCTGGCTTTCACTCCGCATTTTTATGCTGGTTCGAGACCTTGAAGTTACATTAGCAAGACAGTGTGGCTGTTTTTCTCAGGCGCTAATCAGCCTGCCCCTTCGCCAAGGCCTCGCAAGCAGCACCTGCAAGATACCAACAATAAAAAAGGGGGCTTGGAAGTATCCCTTTTGCGGGCAGGACGGGGGTCGGGCGAGGGGGCTGAGAGGGGCATCGCCTGAGAAATTCGGTTATCGGTTGTTTTTGCTCCCATTGACGTCAGAGATTGGCACGAACGAAGAGAGACTTTCTACTCCAGGAAGAGTTACTCTTTCCTCCGCCAAAAGGCCCTTTAAAAAAAATTTCTTTTTTCACAAAGCCATCTATCAAGATAACTTTTCAAGGCCGTCAGCCTAGTTCTCCATCAGCTTCTCTGTATTGGCGAGAGTCTTTTCGGTTCAATTCTTCAAGGGGAAAAAAAGGAGCAAGCAACTTATTTTCTTCTGCATTGCTATTGCTTACACACACACACACACACACACACACAAGAGAGAGGCCTCTTAACAGCTTTTGTCATCATTTCCCTTGATTTAGTTGTCCTTTGGGGCACCCTGGTTCCTAATTCTTATTCAATCCTGGTCCCTAATTCATATTCACTGAAGTGGAAATCTTCACTGTGTTTACAGTCAGATCCCTAAAACTGATGCAGTTTCTCTAATAATTGCACCAAAGAGCTGCCATTGTTGTCAAAAATGTTTACCTTTTCCTGCCTTGCCCTTCAAACCACAAGTTGGGCCTGGGATGAAGAGGCAGGTGAGGCCTGGCCAATGTAATGAAAATACATTTAAATAAATAATTTAAATAATTAAATAGAGCTAATGTGAATATTTCCCCAGGTATTTAATAATACTCAAGGTAGTATATTTAGCACTCCCTTTTCTTATTTTTCCCCTCAACAACCCTGCAAGATAGTCACCAAGTGAATTTCTATGACTGCAGGTTGATTTAGGTGTGGGTCTTCCTGCTTTTTATCTAGTGTTTCTTAAACTAGGCAACTTTAAGATACATGAACTTCAAACCCCAGAATTCCCCAACTGGCATGGCCGGTTGGGAAATTCTGGGGATTTAAGTCACACATCTAAAAGTTGCCAGGGTTGAGAAACACTGTTTTAAGTCCAAAATCTTGGCAATTGGCCTTAACTCTTAAAGGGCCTTTGAGGATGTTAGGTGATGACCAAATCAATCACTGCATCCTGTGGTAAAGATAGTAAGAATAATGGCTTCACATATTTCAGTAAGCCATGATTTGCTAAATAAACCACAGTTAGCTGTAGTCACTCATCTGAGTTCTACAATGCACACAAATCAAAATATAGTACATTTGGACATTGTGCAGTCTATAAACACTGACAAAGAGGAAACAACCAGAAAGGGGCTGTTCCATCCAGTGAAGTCTCCTAAATATTATTCAATCAAGAAAAAGTTTAACACCCAGTAACAAACCATATAAATTTTCATTCAAATTACTGAGTAAATGAATAAATCCTCCATTAAATTAGGCTGCATGTACACCTTGTAGTAAATTATGCTGAAAATACAAAATTTATATTCCACCTTTCTCCAACAAACTTTAATACTTCTCCCTCCTTTTATTGTTACACTACAACATCCCTGTAATGTAGGTTAAAGTTGCTTGTTTTTCATTACTAATAGTCCTTGACTCACAACCATTTATTTAGTGTCTGTTTGACTTACAATGGCACTGAAAAACCTAAGTTATGATCAGTTTTAATGTTTATAGCCGTTGCAGCATCCCCATGGTCACATGATCAAAAATTGGATGCTTGGCAAGTAGCATATATTTAGGATAGTTGCACTGACCTGGATTCATTTGATCACCATTTGTGATCTTCCCAGTCGGCTTCTGACAAGCAAAGTCCTTGGGGGAAGCCAGATTCATTTAACAACTATATGATTCCCTTGACAATTGCAGTGATTTGCTTAACAACCGTGGCAAAAAAGATTGTAAAATGGGCCTTGACTCATTAACAATTGCCTTCTTAGCAATGGAAATGTTGGGCTTAATTGTCACAAGTAGAAGACTATCTGTATTCATCAGTGACATAAAGTCACTCCCACTGAAGGAGGGAGATCAAAACACAGATTGAATTTACAGCAGCAATTAAGAAACTTCAGGCCTCTCCTTTAATTTACAATTGTGAGCTTTTTGACAAGAAACTATGCCAGCCTTGTGATTTTGGGGGAAATCCTGGCTCAGTTCATACATTACATTAAAGAACAAGATGTAGTTTCTTTATTTGAGACATAGGAAGTATAATAATTGCAGGAAACTTATTTTTATAAGCACAGTGATGGAGAAATACTGAAATATCCGCAAGGGAGGAATGGTTGGTGAAGATGGCAGAAATGGCAAAACTGGCAAAGATAAAGCAATAAGTACTTTCATAAAGGACTGGAAACTTTTATGGACTTTTAACTGAAAATGGAAAAGAGTGAATGATGATTTGTAGATTCACCAATGGAAAAAGGATTAAATAAAGGGCTGAAGCAATTTTTGTAATATGAAAGAAGGAGGAGAGAGAATAAATTTGTACTGAAAAGGATGGATTTTTTTCTAGTTTTTTAAAAAATTCTCTCTTTCTTTTATGGTATTGCTTTCTGCACTTTTCTTTTTTCTCTCTTTTTCTTATATGTTTTATGTTTTCTTTATGCATTTTAAAATTTGCCTTTAATCTATGTAAAAAGTTAATAAAAATAATTATATAATTAAGAGAATATGTGAATCCAGTTTTTACCTTCCCCTAGTCCTTCACTTTCCCTTGCACAGATGCATTTTCTTCCATTTTGAAAAAGTACTTTTCCATGCCCCTCAGTGTGCATGCATATCCATATTTCTTATGCCCCTTTGGGTCTTCCTATGTAAATAAGTTTTGCTACATTAACCCCTTGAGATTTATCACTGGAAAGTTAGTTGAAGAATTTATAAAATAATCCTGTGTGTCTATTTAAAAGTGTATCTGTTCATATGTGCTTGGTCTGTGTTAACTCCTGTGAAAATGCACCCAGGCATTTTCAGATCTTCATCTTGTACGATTACTAATTCATCAAGATGGCATCTGATTAAAACAAGAAAAGATGGAATGGGGGCGAAGCAAGCTCATTTTTTCAGAACAAGAAGTGGTACATTTTTTAAAAGGACCAGTGTTAGAAGGTTTGTAAGATTACTAATAAACCTACACAGTCTCACATCGTTGCATTTGTTGCAGCTATGGTATATCCCACTTAGGGCAGCTATGGTATATCCCACTTAGGGCAGCTATGGTATATCCCACTCAGGGCAGCAAAGATACCACTTTTTCCTCTACATTCTCTCCAAAGCAACAGCCCTGTGAGATGGTAAATTGGACTGGGAGAAAGTCATTGGTCTATAGTCACCGAGCAAATTTGTATGGCTAAGGTTAGATTTGAATCTGGGTTTCTCCAGTCTTCATCCAACACCCTAATTTTTTTTACAGAAATTCTGTTTGGAAGGGCTGGGCAAGGGACACACCACCATCATCCAAACATGCCGGGTCAAGAATAGAAAGGGAATAGAGACAAAAAGTTCTGCCATGTATGTACAGATGTACGTATTTATGTAATTTATGTAGCTGTCCAATTTGCAAATTGTAGCTTGGAGTGGCTATCATAAAAATGAAGCAAGAAGCATATATGAAGGAAAGTAATGAAATAAAGAAATCCACAAAACCACAACATAAAACCGCACAGAGGCCAAAGCCAAACCTTTCAATAACCCAAACTATTTAGCAGACAGTTTTGCCCAGCATCCTGGCCCAATGCCCAGTGGACATACACAAGGCCAATAGGGTTGGGGCATCCACATCTCCGGGGGCATGCTATTCTGAAGGACATGGCTCCTGGGTCCCATCAGAGGACTTTGTTTCATAAAGGGAGCATCAAGAATGTCCATTATGTTAAATGTCATCAGATGGGCAGATACAATAAAAAAACAGGAGGTCTCTCAAATAATCTGACTCTGTGCCATGAAAGGTGTCAGGTTACGATGTCATTTCAAATAAATTGCATTTCCAAACAAATAGTCTTTGAGGAAATCTTTCATTTATTGAGTACAACGATCTGCCCCCGACTCCATCGTAGCTGACACTGACCCTCTGACCCCAAACCCTTCCCTTCCCTTTCCATTCCCCAATTCTCAGCATCTCATTGGCCATCTTCCAAGTCACTCTCCCCATCTCTACTACTTCAGCTCACAGGAATGCCCCCCCTCCCATCCCATCTCCTAGGGGATATTATCTACAGGGAAAATAAGTAGGTGAAAGTCAAGCGTCGTCTTCTTCTCTTTATGTTAGCACTGGAGTGAAGGTAGCTTGGAGTGCTGACAAAAGGCTTTATAGGTGATGACTAGCACTTGAATTGCACTTGGAAGACAAAAGAAAGACAGTGTAGCTCATGAAGTAGAGCTGTAACATGGGTTTCCAATTTTAAGGACAGTCTGACAATGTCTGTTTCTGTAGCCCAAGAGAGAGGTGACCAAAACTTGAGTGACCATGAGCAGGCTTCCTCATCCATAATTGGGTGCTATTAGTGCACTGGATGAAGTTGTTCAAAGGCCCACAACTACCACCTGCTCTTTAACCAGGAGCTAAAAATCCAAGATGAGTCTTAAGTGGCATGCAACTCTACTTGGGGGAAGTGCTAAAGTATAAAGTCTCCAGATCTGGATATGTAGACCGTTACTGAAGTAACAGCTGGTGGGATGTGATTGTCACAGTTCTGTTTGAATATATTTTATAATCAGAAATCATATGTCTAGACCAGTGGTAGTCAACCTGGTCCCTACTGCCCACTAGTGGGCATTCCAGCTTTCATGGTGGGTGGTAGGAGTTTTGTCCCTACTTTATAAATCACCATTACTGTGGAACCGGTGGGTGGTTAGAAAATTTTACTACTGACAGAGGTGGGCGGTAGGTATAAAAAGGTTGACTACCCCTGGTCTAGACCTTTAGAGAAGTTCATGCTATGATAGAAATGTTAATGATTTTGAGATTTAGAGATGCAAAAGAGATTGACCTAGAGAAAAGTAGAAAGAGGAGAAAAATAGAACAAGGAATTTTATTGCTCACAGATACTTCAGTGAGTGAGCACACTTTAAACTGGTATTCTCTTAGCCAGCATTTCTAGTTTAGACAGCTTAAGACAGCTGCCTGGGGAATTCTGGAAGTTGAAGTCCACGCATCTTAAAGTTGTTGAGTGTGAGAAACACTGTTCTAAGCATTGGGACACACAGGAAAACACATTACAGATGTGGATATTATAGAGGATTACAAGCTTCATTCCAAGGGTCTCTGGATGGGGTCATAAAAGTCAAGGTTGCCACAACCACGCATCAAAGCTTCCCCCTTTTCTTACACGTGTTGCATGAAAAAAAAAAGATGGAATGGGATGGATTGTGGGTGTCATCTTGGCTTTTTTGAGCCCTCTGCCCTGTAGACATCTCTACTTCATTTGTTGCACTACATTAAAGCACTGTGTAACTGAGGTGCCCCAATGTACTATAAGCCACAAATGGATCGTTTGGTTTTGGAGTTGGTTCTGCAAATGCACGTGACGTCTTTAAATGGATGTAAAGATGTTCCTAAACTTTGGAAGTGGTGTTTCAGAAGCACTTAGCCTTGCTTGCTCATTTCCAGACAACTCATCTTGTGTCCTCCCACAAATACCTGTAAGAGGTATGGTGGGAAAGACAGGGCTGGAAGATTTGGGCAAATACTGTGCCTATGCACAGGTGACCAGGTGAAGGCATGCACAAATGGAAACACTGTTGATGCCATGCAAGGTGTACTTCCTAAAGTCATATTCTCTTTGCTGCTGGAAGATTCTTTCACCTTGCCTGGGAGGCATCACATGCAGCTGCCCAGCCAGTCTTGAGGTATAGGACGTGAAAACAAGATAGAGAGGCACTAGTTTGTCCTTTGGCTAGGGCAGCATGTCTTAGATCTATTCTGGGAACGGGTATTGAAAACTAAAACAACCAACACACTTATCTGTGTGAACCGTGAGGAGTTTTCTCTTCCAAAGCTGCTCTGATAAGCAGGTAACAAAACACAGCCCGTTCTCACTCTGATTTGAAATTTCATCCTCGGAATCCATGGTGGCCTTGACTGGAATCAGCTGTGTAGAGTGAAAGGAAATTTGTTGGCAAACATTTTGAATGCAGATGGGCCAGAAATATTAGGCAGAAAAATCACAAACCCCCCACCCCACAGGCGGGATGTTATGACTCTGAACCAATGTGAAACTGCTGAAAATAAAATCTGGGCCTTTTTTCCCCACATTTATGCTTCCCAAGTTGGCCCTGAGAAATTCACAGTCTGTGAAGGTGGGAAAGGCGGGGAGGAGCAGGGGGAAAAAAAACACCTCCAGACAGTAGAAAATGGGGAAATTGTGTTACGTTTTTAAATGCTGGAAGCTTGGTATTGTGAAAATAGTAAGTTTCCATTAACTGCAGGAGGTACGCACTTAAAGAAGTACTTTACCTGGGATCTTTTTCTGATGGATGGAAAGAGAGCAAAACGTAACATTATAATTCACAGGATGCAAATTTTGCTTTGCTCTTTTTTTGACATTGCTAAAAAATAAGGCATTTTGAAAGCTATAATCAGTTATTTGTGTAGGGCTGACAAGCTGGGCGCCCTGAAATTCCCACTTCAGTAATAGACGTCTATGGAGCTTCTCAGTCATCCAGGTCATGGTTGTCCCAAAGGTGCTTTTTCAAGAGGCAACTGGACTTTCTGGTTTTTCTTTGAAGACGTTTCGCTTCACATCCAAGTAGTTCCTTCAGCTCTGAAGAAGCTTCTTGAATGAGAAGCGAAATGTCTTCAAAAAAACCCCCCAAAACCAGAAAGTCCAGTTGCCACTTGAAAAAGCACCTTTGGGATAACCATGACCTGGATGACTGAGAATCTCCATAGACAATGATATTGTAAAAACAGAGATGAAACCCTGGTATATGTTCTTCCTTATTCTTTTTCAGTTTACTATACAGTCATTATATTTAATTTTGAAGAAAAGTTGAACAATTGCAACGCTTGTAACAATAACATTCAAAATAAAATTAATGCTGATAAAATACCCACTTTCTTACCTACATTTACTACTCTAAGTAATATATATAATACAATATTTTCTGAACATATAAATATGATGTATCAAAATAATATGCAGTATTTTACTAAACGAGTGGGAGATGGAGCAATAAGATGGTTTATATGGCTAGATCTAGTAATGCATAAAAGATCTGAGCTAGTTCTTTATTAATATTTTATAGATCTAACTGTAGTTTCTACAAATGCCATTCATTATTTTGAATATATTTTTCCAATTTTATTAGCGCTGCTATATTTGTGTTGTACTTTACCATATCTTCTTACCAAAATATATACAGTATATTAATAAAAAAAACACAAATAAAATGAGACCCTGTGCATTAGGCACTTTATGTGGATTTTCACGTTTTAAACACACTCCACAAAACAGCATCTTTAGAAAGGGGTGCTGTAATGTTCCAGTTAGTTTGGAAAAATTTCCTTACTCTTTAAAAGTTTTATTGTATGACCTACTATTGTAGTTTGAATAAAACCCTTCTATTACTAAGTACTGTTTTTGTATGAAAATTCTCTTTTAAAGAGTCTCAGTGCTAGACTGAATCACATGTGAACTCTCTCTACATCCTGTCCCATCTCCAAGCTAGGGATATAAAACAATTGTGTTGTAGATTTATTTAACAGATTTAAGAGATTAACAGAGTGGGAAGGGACCTTTTGGTCATCTAATCATCAGTACGCTGATGACACCCAGCTGTACATCTCCACCCCTGGCCATCCCAACGATGCCCTTGAAGTGATGTCCCAGTGCCTGGAGGCTGTGCGGATCTGGATGGGGAGGAACAGGCTCAAGCTCAATCCTTCCAAGACTGAGTGGCTGTGGTTCCCGGCATCCCGATATAGTCAGTTGACTCCATCACTGACTATTGGGGGCGAGTGTTTGGCCCCCACGGAAAGGGCTCGCAATCTGGGAGTCCTCCTGGATATGCAGCTGTCCTTGGAGGAACACCTGATGGCTGTAACCAGGGGGACCTTTTGTCAGGTTCGCCTGATCCGCCAGTTGCGGCCCTTTCTTGATTGGGATTCCCTGTGCACAGTCACTCATGCCCTTGTCACCTCTCGCCTTGACTACTGTAACACTCTCTACATGGGGCTCCCCTTGAAGAGCACCCGGAGGCTCCAACTGGTCCAGAACGCAGTCGTGCGGGTAGTGACGGGAGCAGCATGGCGCTCCCATGTAACACCGCTCCTGTGTGAGCTGCACTGGCTTCCGGTGGTCTTCTGGGTGCGCTTCAAGGTGTTGGTTATCACCTTTAAAGCGCTCCATGGCATAGGGCCTAGTTATCTGTGAGACCGCCTGCTGCCACCGACGACCTCCCATCGACCTGTGTGCTCCCACAGAGAGGGCCTCCTCAGGGTGCCATCAGCCAAACAATGTAGTCTGGTGACCCCCAGGGGGAGAGCCTTCTCTGTGGGGGCACCTACCCTCTGGAATCAGTTGCCCCCAGAGATAAGGAGAATTCAAGACCTCAGTGCCTTCCACCGTGCCCTTAAAACCCATTTTTTCCAGCAAGCCGGGCTGGCTTAAGAAGGTATTTTAAATGTTTTAATGGTTTGTGATTTTTTAAATTTTTGGGGGCCAAATTTATATATATTTTAATTGTTTTTTAATATTTGTATTTCATGTTCTTAATTTTGGCTGTACACCGCCCTGAGTCCTCAGGGAGAAGGGCGGTATATAAATTGGAAATTAAATTAAATTAAATTAATCCAACCCCATGCCCAAGAATGAAAGAAGTTCGTGTTTCCTGTCAGAACTACAAGCAGGGATGTCTGCCTGTGTTCAAAAATCCACCTTAATGTTTAAGATTGCCTGCCTGCCTGCCTACCTACCTATGTCTTTCTTTATAAAAAATTATTGTACCCTCACAACTTTTTCTGAAACTGTTCTTGGAAAGATAATGACACATAATCAAACTCATAAAGTCAGGTGGGACATACAGGTTGTTCTCGACTTACAACAATTTGTTTAGTGACCGTTCGAAGTTACAAGGGCATTGAAAAAAGTGACTTATGACTGTTTTTCACACTTACGACCATTGCAGCACTCCCATGGTCACATGATCAAAATTCAGAAGCTTGGCAACTGACTCATACATATGACGATTGCATCAGGGGTGGGTTCTACTTACCTTTACTACTGGTTCGCAATGGGATTGCGTGCGCTCTTCTGCACATGCGCAGAAGCGTTCTGATGATATCAGGGTCAGTGGGCGGAGCCTCCCGCCGGTTTTACTACTGGTTCTACAGAACCGGTACGAACCAGGGGCAACTCACCACTGGGTTGCACTGTCCTGGGATCATGTGGTCACCTTTTGTGACTTTCTGACAAGCAAAGTCAATGGGGAAGTCAGATTCACTTAACAACCGTGTGACCAATTTAATAACTGCATTGATTCACTTAACAGTGGTGACCAGAAAGATTGTAAAATGGGGCAAACTCACTTAACACATGTTTCACTTAGCAACAGAAATCTTGCGCTCCACTGTGGTCATAAGTCAAGGACTACCTATATCCATGATGGCGAACCTATGGCACGTGTGTCCCAGGTGGCACATGTAGTCATATCAGTGAGCACGCGAGTTCAGCTCCGGAATGCATGTGCGCGCTGGCCAGCTAATTTTCAGGCCTTCTGGGCCCACCAGAAGTAGGGAAACAGATTGTTTCCTGCCTCCAGAGGGCCTCGGGTGGGTGGGTTGGGGTGGGTAAGTCCCGTTTTTCTCTCTCCCCTGGCTCCAGAGCCTTTCTAGGAGTCTGGGGAGGGTGAAAAAGGCCTCCCCCCCGGAGGTCCACTGGAGGCTGAAAATGGCCCGTTTGCCAACTTCTGGGCCATTTCTGGCTCCAGAGGGCCTCCGGGTGGGTGGGGAAGACCGTTTTCGCCCTCCCCAGACTCCTAGAGAGGCTCTGGAGGGTGGGGACAGCAAAAACGGGCCTTCTAGTCCCACCAGAAGTTGGCAAAGGGGGTGTTTTTGCCCTGGGGGGGGCCCCGGGGGGGGGGGGGGGGAGGCTGTTTTTGCCCTCCCCAGACTCCTAGAGAGGCTGAGAGGGAGAGCAAGAGAGGTGAGAGAGAAAAACTTCTTAATCAAGGCTAGCAAATGTTTTTATTCTAAGAAATTAGGAGTACAAGCACAAGGAATATTAATGATCTTGATAGGGATGGAAGTCAGGACCAAAAAATGTTATTTGAGGTTTATGACTAAAGGATTCTCTGCTTTCCCTCTGTAAAACCATGACATCTAGGGCCTAAAATTACCCAGGATCTGAACACATATATCCATAGCTACATTTTTTTACTCCTGAACTTAAGGTCTTCAGTGGGAAAGTTTCCTCTTCCTCCTCCTCCAGACTAATATTTCAAGTTACTGCTATCAGGAGTAACTTTCATTTTTGCCTTGATTGTTCAGGTCTTATAACCCATCCTTCCCAGCCAATGTACCCGAGTATCTTAGACCAGTATTTCTTACCTTTGTCAACTTGAAGTTGTGTGAACTTCAACTCCCACAATTCCCCAGCCAGCATGCTGGCTGGAGAATTCTGGGAATTGAAGTCCACACAATGTTGAGTTGTCAGGATTGAGAAATACTGTCCTAGAGGACAGCTACTGGAATTCCAGTGTCATAAGAGAACCTAGAGTTGGGAAGGCTTATTGTGGTCTGAGGGATTTTCTAGCCATTTCACTGTAGGGACCAGGGCAAAGACACTTTTCAGTGGGAAAATACAATCAATAGCATGAGACCTCAACATGGATATACTCAAATGGGACTAGAGTGCTCCTAAATGGACTGTAATTAATCAGTACCTCTTTAACATTTACTTTAGAGACTCAGCTCACTTTTCCATAATTTGAGGCAAATTGCAACTGTCAACTCAGAGTAACTTTAATATATTTTAGTACAGGACATTTCCTTCCATGTTTCTCAACAAAACAGTTAATACAAAACTATTACACACATGAAGGATATATCTTTTTTTTGTCCACTTGGGATCTTCAACCTCTCATTGATTCTCTTGTTCCACTCTCAAAGCAACATTAATGGAAGTCTCCAGCTATAGAAGATACCATTTTAACAATACTGGATGTGGTAGCTTAGCTATCTTGATACTCAGTGAAGCAAAGGTGGAAATGAACTTTAAATAGGCAACCTTCTTTGTGTTCTTCTGTCCCATGTCTAGGTTGCTGAATAAAATGTTAGAACAGGCAAGCAGGAGGGCAGCAATTCAAACATGATGTCAGCCCTGAAGTTGGCTGAACTGTGGCCATTTTCCTTCTTTGTAGCTCTCTAGAGAGATTTCTCTTTTCACTGCTTCAGGGCTGAAACAGTGTGGAGCAGGGATGAAATCTACTTACTTTCCTTCCCGGTTTGGAAGTGCACATGTGCGCATCACATGCATGCACTGACCCTTTGCGCATGCGCAAAACCTGTGCATGCGCAGTGGGTAAAAAACACATTACTTCCTGGTTAAAACCAGGCAGTAACGACACCCGGGTAGGTGGGCGGAGCCTCACGCCGCCATCGCTACCGGTTCTCCGAACCGCCTGCCACAATCGCTACCGGATTGCCCAATCCAGTCTGAACTGGGAGCATTTCACCCCTGGCCTGGAACGAAGGGGCCAGGGAGGGGATGTAGCGATAGCTAGGATATTGTAGCCTAAATAAAATCCTTTCCCTTGGGAATCAAGGATGTTGGTGCAGGTGTTCGGAATGTGGAGACTGAGATCATCTAGCAAATGGACTGTATGCTGATTGGACCATGTGAGTGGAGACCCTCGGGGGAAGTGACAAAGTTTTACTTTTAATTGGGTGAAAAACCGGGGAGCACTTAGACCCAGTTCTTCACCAGGATCATGCCAATCTGATACGTCCCGATAAAATGTTCTTTGAGGAACTTGCCTGCCTTGGAGTTCTTGTTAGATGGGATGTGTTACTTGGAACCCTACACATGATTCCTATTGTGCATTTTCATTCTTCCTGTTTTAGTTTGAGCTACATTGAAACACAACATCTGTTTAACTGATGTGAAGATTATGGAGGACTTTGGAGTCAAGGTTTCTCTATGAGTGAAAAGACAATGTTCAAGCTCCGAGCCTATACTTGTTTATTCTATGGCATACCAAATTCATTTCCTCCATGAATGGCAGAATAAGTAGATATCCCATTTGTTCCATATGTAAAGCTTAACCAGGCTGACAGTTGAGCCTTTCTTCAATACTGATATTGGGTGTCTTGCAAATGCATCTGATTCAGGGGTGGGCTGCTGGGGGTTCGCAGGGGTTTGGGAGAACCTCTAGTTAAGATTCTATGCAGTTTGGAGAATCCCAAAATTCCACTCCTGGCTGGCCCCACCCATCCCTCCCCTCCCCTTCCCTCCCAGGAGTCCCCACACAGCCTGTTTTAGTGCAGGGCGCGCGCGGAGGCTCGAGAAAAGCCTCTGTAGCCCGGGAAGGGCAAAAACGCCCCCCCTCCCTGCCGTGGTACAAGAGGCTGACTAGGCCACGCCCACCATGGCCAGGCCCACCCAGCAACCGGGCAGAGAACCCCTTGCTAAAATTTTTGAAGCCCACCCCTGATCTGATCTAACTCTTTGCTGCTACTTCCTCATCTGCTAAAACGCAAACCTCAAAGAACTCAGTGGTTCTTAGTTGGATGCAGTCATGTATGTATAGCAGCCTTTCTCAGCTTGGCGTCTTAAGATATAACTCATCATCTCTGTTCAACACGGTTATTCACTTCATGCCCTGAAATATGCTGGCTACTCTCAGAATCCTATGCTGGAGGTTCTAGATTCTTGGTCTGATCCAGCTTGTTTCTTAAGTAAGTTCGGACAGACCAATCTTTCTCAACCTTGGAAGCTTTAAGATGTGTAGACTTTAACTCCCAGAATTCGTCAGCCAAGGTGCTGGCTGGGGAATTTTGGGAGTTGAAATCCATATATCTTAAAATTGCCAAAGTTGAGAAACACTAGGGTTGGATTCAGATTAAGCTGAATGGTTCATTGACATTATTGAGAAGTTATTTATGTTAACCAATATATATAGGATTAATTCCTATATATCAAGAACATCAAACAGATGTACTTCTAAGGAAATATTTGTGTGAAAGCTCCACCAATCTGGATCTAATTTGCAGACACCAATTAAGCCAAGTAAAATAGGTAAGCAGAAATGCTTCCCCCCCCCAATCAATTAAAACAAATGTCCCGCTCTAACTAGCAATTTAAATATGCATCGTTTGCACCAATGGTGGGTTCCTCCTGGTTCAGCCCGGTTCGGCCGAGCCAGTAGCGGTGATGATATGATGTCACCGAACCGGTTCTCTTTGTTTGGGAGCTGGGCCCTCCCACACACACCCCCACATTATTCTTACCTTTTATTTGGCCCCGCCCCCAATTTTTCGCTGCCTCCCGAGTCCCAGCTGATCGGCTGGAAGGAAAAAAACTGTTTAAACTCTTGCCGTGGGGCTTCAAAGGGCTGCCCTACAGCTGATCAGTGTTAAAAGGCAGTGTGGTGGTAGACCAGTGTGCTTGAAAAACAAATGGGTAGACCGGGACGCTCCAAGAACAAATGGGTAGATCGGTACAGCTCTACAAGCAGTTAAAAGCCTGGTAGACCAGTACCTCTACTAAATCCTAAAGAATTGTCACATGACCATCAAACCACGCCCACAAAATAAGCCACGCCCACAGAGCCGGTAGTAAAAAAATTTAGAACCCACCCCTGGTTTGCACTATTGAATTAAATGCAGGGTATAGACTGAATGTTTCTCCTTAATTTGGGGGGGGGGGATCGGTAAATTAGAAAAGATTATCACCTTGGAAACCAGCCTTAAACCACAACAATTCTTTTTCATCCAGAGATGAGTGCAATGGATGATGCCATTTTCTTATTCTGACCTTTTCTTGAAATGAATTTTAGCCTTCAGCCAAGAAATCTAAAGTGAGGGCCTTGGCGAGGGAGGAAAAGTTCACATCACAACTGTTATGTCCTTATAAGGACATCCGGCCGGGGATTGGTTGATCCTCC
>WNWU01000043.1:3582105-3592135 GCA_012654045.1 Ptyas mucosa | reverse complement strand
GAGAGTGTCCTCATCCAATACCACGAGACGCTCCCCCTGCTATTGACTTGCGACGCATCCCCCTACGGCGTCGGAGCAGTCCTCAGCCATCAGTTCCCGGACGGGAAGGAAGCCCCCATCGCCTACTTCTCAAAGACGCTGTCCAGCGCCGAGAGAAATTACAGCCAATTGGACAAAGAGGCCCTGGCCATCGTTGCGGGCATCAAGCGCTTCCACGAGTACCTATACGGGCGGAGGTTCACGGTCATCACAGACCACAAGCCCCTGTTAGGTCTCCTGTCGGGAAGCAAGCCTACACCTAACTATTCATCACCCAGGATGACACGCTGGGCAATTTTTTTGGCCGGGTACTCTTACGAACTTTGCCACAGGCCGGGCAGTAACATCTGCAACGCTGACGCCTTGAGCAGATGCCCGTCAAGGGACTTAGTGGAGGACCCAGCCCCCACCCTGGGACTGCATCACATCGATGGCGACCTGGCTTGCCCAGTCACATCCGCAGACGTCGCGGCAGTAACCCGGAAAGACCGGACTTTGAAGCAAGTGATGTCTTGGGTGCTGCGCGGCTGGCCTGCAGAACCGATGACCGACGACTTCAAGCCGTTTGCAAAGAGGCAGCAGGAGCTGTCAACCATGAAGGGCTGCCTACTGTGGGGTGACAGGGTTGTGGTTCCCCAGGCTTTGCGCCTAAAGACATTGGAGACTTTGCACAAGGGGCACCCTGGCATCGTGCGCATGAAGGGACTGGCACGGAGCTACGTCTGGTGGCCATCACTGGACAAAGACATTGAGAACTGGGTCTCCAGATGTGATCCGTGCCAAGAAGTCCGCCCCGCCCCTCCGCAAACGCCTGTTGCGGAATGGGAAACACCAAGCAACCCGTGGGCGCGAATACATATAGACTTTGCGGGCCCGATGCAAGGGAAGTTCCTGCTAATAGTGGTGGATGCCTTTTCCAAGTGGCTTGAGGTCATTCCCCTGGCATCCATCACTACTGAAGTCACTATTAGAGCCCTCCGGCGACTATTCGCTACCCACGGGCTGCCGGACATCCTTGTTTCCGACAACGGCCCGCAGCTGACCTCGAAACCAATGGAAGAGTTCCTAGCCAGTTTGGGCATCCGCCATGCCCTCTCTGCCCCCTACAGACCGGCTGGCAACGGACAAGCCGAGAGGATGGTGAGGTTCACTAAAGAGGCCCTTGCCAGGATGGGGCCGGGCGATTGGCAAGAGAAGATCGACAACTTCCTCTTGATCCAGCACATTACGCCGCATGCCACCACTAGAAAGAGCCCGGCCGAAATGCTGATGGGCAGGAAGCTGAGGTCACCCCTGGACCGTCTTCACCCCCTGTACCACTCCGAGATCACCGCAACCGCGAGCCGCCCCCTCCGAGCCTTCTCCGCAGGAGATCCGGTTTTCGCGCTTAATTTCCACGGCCTGCCGAAATGGCTTAAAGGAAGGATCGAGAGCTCAACCGGCCCGAAGTCCTACACTGTCGAACTGCAAGACGGAGTGGTCTGTAGACGTCACATCGACCAACTCCGGAAGCGGTGGGAAGGGGATGGCGAAAACCACCCTGACGAGGTAGGACAACAACATCCCTACAAGGCAGGCCAAAACCACCCCGACGAGGTAGGACAACAACACCCCTACAGGGCAGGCCAAAACCACCCCGACGAGGTAGGACAACAACACCCCTACAGGGCAGGCCAAAACCACCCCGACGAGGTAGGGCAACGCCACCCGGGCAGGGCAGGACAACACCACCCTTGCGAGGTAGCCCTGCAACACCCAGTCGAGGAAGGGCCGTACCACCACAACATGACCGGCAAGCCAGCAGACCAGCTACCGTACTGCAACTGCCGAGTAGACAGGGGACTCCACGGCAGCGAGAACTCACGCCTCCCCGGCAAGGCGACCCAACGCCACCCCGACGGCAGGGAACTCCAGGGAACGCCAGTAGACCGGGACATGCCCAACCGAGAGGGCCAACAACAACCCGGTGAGGGAGGACTACAACACCCCTGCATGCAAGAACTACACCACCCGTCTGAAATCCTCCGCCCAACAGACCCCCGTCCCAAGCAACAACGACCCGACCAGGTCGACCTGCACCACCCAGACAGGGTCGACCAACACAAGTCTAAAAAATACGGACAATTTGAAAAAAGTGTAAAAAAACCAAGGGACTTACCGGTCCACGACGGGCGACACCCAGGACAGGGAAGAGACCAACCGGACCAGCAGATATATTCCACCAGCGGGTCGGGAGGCGGCACGCCGGAGCCGGTACCTGCAACGACCACTTCGCAGCCCAGCAGCAAGGCCGGAGGCGCACGGACAGGGCCGGCACCTTCAACGACCCAGCGGCAGGCATCCCAGGGGCGAGGGTCGGAGGACACCGGAGCAGCCACCTTCCAGACGGACGACGGAGAACAGAATGAACTGCGCAGGTCGAGCAGGGCTTCCAGACGTCCCGCCTACCTGCGTGACTACGTCTGTTGACTGACACGGACTGAACTATTTTTTCATCTAGGAGAGGAGGAGTGTTATGTCCTTATAAGGACATCCGGCCGGGGATTGGTTGATCCTCCGGGCGGGAAAGTTAAACCGCTGTCATTGGACGGCTGGTCTGCCGGAGCGCTATAAAAAGGGCTCCGGCAGCACAGCCGTTCGTCTGTTCTGACTTAGTTGAGAGCTGAATAAAACTTGTTGAACAGACCCCGCTGGTCTTGTCTTCTTTCCTGCGCCTGATCTAACAACAACAATGCATGCTTCAGATGTCAGACAGGCTAGGGAGAAATAAAAAAAAGAATTATCTACTTGCTCCCTGCGTGGGTGTAAACAGGGAAGCTAACCTTGGAAAAGGGAGCGGCACTGGAGTTAAAACACTGTGGCATGACAGGAGAATTATGGGTGCTGCAAAGCCAAGGGCCTATAACTGAGAGAGGCCACTTCATTTTCAGGCTGTATTTTCATAGCCAATGGCTAACAAAATAGGGTTCCAAAGACTGCTAATATTTCAGCAGAAAGGAATGCAGAGAAGTGGTAGAGAAGCATTTGCAGTGGATCAATCAATTGGCTAAAACTGGTGTTTTTCAAACTTGGCAACTTTAAGATTTGTGGACTTCAACTCTCCAGAATTTTCCAGCCAGCATTTGTGGACTTCCACCTATCTTAAAACTGCCAAGGTTAAGAAACACTGTTCTAAATTATAAGAAAATAGACTGTGGCAAGATATGTTCAAATACAGCTACTCTCTTAAAACCGGATTGGCTTTCTAAGGAATAAGACAAATAGAATACTTTATTGATGTGTGATTAGACACACCAGGAATTTGTCTCTGGTGCCTATGTTCTCAGTGTACATGCAAAAAACCAACAAAGTAATAATAATCATAATAACAAAGGATCATAATCATAATAGAATAGAATTTTTATTGGCCAAGCGTGATTGGACACACAAGGAATTTGTCTTGGTGCATATGCTCTCAATGTACATAAAAGAAAAAATACGTTCATCAAGAATCATAAGGTACAACACTTAATGATAGTCATAGGGTACAAATAAGCAATCAGGAAACAATATCAATATAAATCGTAAGGATACAAGCAACAAAGTTACAGTCATACAGTCATAAGTGGGAGGAGATAGGTGATACCGTGTTTTCCCGAAAATAAGACCCTGTCTTATATTTTTTTGAACCCTGAAATAAGTACTTGGCCTTATTGCCGATTGGGCTTATTATCAGGGGATGTCTTATTTTGGGGAAAACAGGGTAGTGATATCAATAGAGAAGGTAGTGGAACATGACAAGGAAGTAATATAGACATTCTGCATGGGTAGTACATATACTTAGACAGAACTGTGGAATTTAATTGTTCAGCAGAGTTAGAAACATTATGTATAAGTCATTGGACAACTCAATAATTGGTTGCCAAGATACAAAGGAGGGGAAGATGTTTTCCATGGATAATATTTGAGGCATTTGGAATGGCAATTTTACCTACAACTATTGCAAGTTGTAGGACTTGCTCTAGGAAGATCCTGTTTTAAGTGCCATCTTAATTGTACAACTGATTGATAATTTCTGTGAACCCATTCTGTGAAACTTCTGAACTTTACTGTGTTTTTGGTGTAAGATTAAATCATGAGAGACTTTGATGTATGCTATTTTAAAATCTAAATAGAAAGGTGGGAGACAAATATAAGAACACATAAATGTCACAAATAATTAAACAAATTGAAGAAAAATAGTTGTGGTGCGAGATGAATTTGTTCTTAAAGTTTAGGGTAAAAAAAATAAAATACCCTAAATAAAATATGTGTGTTATTAAAAACTCAATAAAAACATAATTGACAATACAATACATCAGTAAAACAGTACTAAGCTGACTGAAAATCTAATTCAGCAGCAAGTCCAGTTAATTGTTAAAATAAAGCCTTGGTTGAATTTATAAAATGTCTGCTTGATTTCTGAGATTTTAATGGTTTTGTCCTGGATTGCTTTCAAAGATCTTGTAATCGTACTTGAATGATAGTGTTTTAATAAAAAAAAAAAGAATCTCATCACCCTCTGTGTATTGGAGGCGAGAAAGTTATAGCAAAGAAACTTTGTTTTTGATTCCAAGAAAACGCCTTTGGTGTTAGCAAGAAGAATGTTTATTGTGCAAGGCTGAGAACTATAAGGGAGTGGGTGGCTTTCTATTGTAGATTATCTTATTTCAAGGCATGAGAGCAGGGCAGTAAAATAGAGGAGAGGAAGCCAGGTAATGAGGCCAAATATCTCTTTCATGAGATCAGATTCATGTGACCAAATGAATCAAGAGGTTTTATCAAAATTTTGGCCAACCTACCTGGAATGAGGTGCATTCATTGATGGGGGAATCCATTTACCATACTGTATCATTCTGGAGAGAATCTAGCTTTGTGGCTGCTAATTTACATGGTTGTAAATCCATCACTTCAGTGCCAAACCTATTATATTTGATACACATAGTGGATTATGTTTTAATAGCCCCCTCTCCTACTTTTTGAGAGATGATTTTGTACAATGATTAAGCAGTCACATTAAAAACTAGGGTCTGTGAGTACCTGGCTTAGCCACAAAACCAACTGGATGACCTTGAGCCAATCAGCCCTAGAAAGAAAAAAAATCTGGGAAGCCACTTCTGAAAAGACAGCCAAGAAAACCATAAGGGGAAGTTTTTCATAAGTACATAACTGACTTGTAGGCACCCCCCCCCCCCAACCTCATTGCTGCTGCACCATCTACCAAACAGCTGAGTAGTGTGTGAGCAGCATCCTTATGGTCTGCGCCCTGGAGGGATGGTCCCATCCCCTCCTCTCCTTGGCATACCACTGAATTAATTAACCTAGAACAATGTTTCTCAATCTCAGCAATTCTAATCTTAAAACTCCCAGAATTCCCCAACCAACATAACCAATTGGGGAATTCTGGGAATTGAAATCCTTGCAGCTTAAAATTGACCTAGATCAAGGCTGTCAAACTCGATTTCATTGAGAGCCACATCAGGGTTTTGTTTGACCTGGGGGAGGGGCTGGGTGTGTGTGGACAGGGTGGGCATGGCCAGCTTGATTTCACTCGTGTCAGGAGCGCTTGTGGCAGCCTGAGCGCTCTGCCAGTGGAAATGGCTCCCGAGCTCCATTTTCGGCTGCAACAGTCTCCTGCAACATTCTGCTCGTGAAAACAGAGCTCAGGAGGGCCCTCCCAACCTCCGTTTTCACTGGCAGAGGCACTGTGGGCCGATCCTTCGCTGTTGTCAGGACAGCCCTGCGGGCCAGATTTAAGTACCCTGTGGGCCGGATCTGGCCTGTGGGCCTTGTGTTTGACACCCCTGACCTAGACTGTGGGAAGGTTGGACTGCACACTGCTTTTTTTTTTTTAAATTGCCTATGCATATATGTGACTTTTCCCAGCTTGGGAAAATTGTCCTGGTTCTACAACCTCTTATAGCAGGCTGCAAATCCTGGGTAATAGTAAATCCAACTCCAACTGGAAAGTACCAGGTTGGAGAATCTTAGCCTAGGACTAGGTAATAGAAAAGAAATCTGTTATGAAAAAGTTTCTGTTAAAAAAAATCACCACTGTGGCTAAGTTATCATTATGACTTAATTGACCAGAGTGGCTAATTCTGTAAATTAGGTGTAAAATTGAAGAAAATGGACTATTGGAAGCAACGAGTGAGGTTACTTGCATGTAACAAATGCATTTAAAATAATTATCAGAATGGTCAGACTGCTTAGTGATTGGCTCAACCGGAAAATGAGCAAAGGCTGTCATTAGGAAAATGTGATGGAAATTAAATTGCTTTTTAGCGAAGGGTATTCTTCGCAACGAATTTAATTCTCAGTTAAAATCCCCACGCGGCAATCTTTTCACTACATCTTGCTGATCATGTGTCTCCAGGTGATAATTCAGAGCATTTCCAACTCCCTCCGTTATCCTCTGCGCTGAATATTGAATTTCAGATTAGGAATAGAGAACAGTTTGTTCTGTTAATAAAAGTTTTCTTTTGAACCCTTCGGTATATCGATAGCCACAGTGTTTTCATTGTCTTAGTGTCTGTCTCTCCACAGATAACTGACTTGGCATTCCAGTTGCCACTAGTGATTTGTCCTGTTTGTAGAAAATAACATTCTTTCACACATGATCATGACTTTTAAGAACAAATTAGCTATAACGTGTATGTGCAATATTTTTGCCCCTAAAATCTAAATTTTTGAGAAAGCAGGTTTAGGATAGAATGATACAAAAAGATAAATAGTAGGGACACTATATAATAGCACATGTTTTCTACACTCAGGTTAACATTGGCCTGAGAATTGTTACCTTTCTCTCCATTAAATCATATGAGTAAATGGCACCAACTCTGCTATACCATTGCCACACGTATTAGGCTATAAAACAGGTTTCTGCAACCTGGGGCCCTCCAGCTACGCTCATGTTAATTCCCATAATTGCTAAGATTGCATGCATTTTATCTGTGCTATCCAGGGATAAAGGGAATCGAACCAGATTAGTAGACTAACTAGTATTCCTCAATCTCAGCAACTTTAAAATGCATGGACTACAACTTCCATGCATGCTTAGAGTGGCGGAGGTTGATATACTAAAGTTCAGGCTGTAAAGGAGTATAGAGATGGCTGGGGAAAGGAAATAAATTTTGAAGAAACAGAAAGGGCAATTCCGTCCTAAGAAAGAAGAAAGCGTAAGAAAGAAACTCACATTCCAAGTTGAAACTAATTCGTTGAGCTAAATCAGATAAAGAAATGAACATTGCAGGAATGCCACTTTATTGTTGAGGAATACAATTATAAGATGTTGTAAACCCATTAGAGTTTTTCTCTGCCCTGTTTTACATCAAACAAAATACAAGTGGAGTCAGTTTGAGTTTTCTTTCCAGGTTTGGGAACTAACGGGAACCCTTTTCCACCAGTGAATGCAACTGGATTTATCTAGTAATGATAGATAACAGCCAAGTCAGTGTTTTTCAATTTTGGCAACTTGAAGACATGTGGACTTCAACTCCCAGAATTCCCCAGTGAGCATGCTCTAAGCCAGGGTTGTCAAACTCAATTGGCCCCATGATGTGGTTGGATCTGGCCCGCATGGCCATCCTGGAAACTCTAAGGGACTTGCCCGCATCACTTCGGCCTGGCCCATGCCATCCAGGTGTGAGCATGTGTGTGCGCCGGGATGGCTTGGGCCAGGCCTGTGCGTCAGCAGCAAGCAAAGTCAGGGTGTGCGAGCGAAACATGCGTCACGTGCAGGCCAAGGGCAAGACCTGCGAGGGGACTGAGAAGATGACCAGCGGCGACCTGCTTTCCAACTGCAAGCTAAAACAGACAGGGGGACTGAGTAAGCGGGTGCATCATATACCTCCCCTGCCTCCACCTGCTGCTTGGACAGCCAATTCAGTGGTGGCAGTGGGAAACCATCACCCCACCACTCAAAGAGTTGGGAACATGTGGTGGCCGACAGTTTCCAGCTTCAGTCGCCCCGCCCCCGGCCTCACTTCATCCCATGGGATAAGCCTCTCACCCATTGCCCTACCCACCAGAGACCCCTAGATTCCTTCCCCACCCCTGCCCTGCCCCCATAGGCATCACACACGTAAGTGACTTCAAGCTGGCCATGCCCAGTCAGCCGCCACCATCCCGGCCCCTCCCCTCCTCCCCCCTGGCCCCCGGAGGACAACTACAATGGTGATCCGGCCCACAATGAAATCGAGTTTGACACAGCAGTGAAATCCTACCAGCTCGCTTGGGCAAACCGGTAGTGATAAAAACTATCAGTTCAGCCGAACCGGTAGTAAAAAAACCCTACTGGTTCCTCCGAACTGGTATTTCCAATGATCAGCTGTGCCACGTGATTTAAAATCGCTAGAAAGCAGGAAATGTTGCTTTCTAGTGAATCTAAATCGTGCAGCATAGTTGTTCCCCCCTTGCTGTTATACTTACCTCCTGAAGCCTCCTTTTTCCACATGTTTAATGTGTACTGTGCACGCACGCACACACAGCGCACGTTCGGTGCACACTGCCTGCGTGGCCAGTGAACCGGTAGCAAACCAGTTCAGATTTCACCACTGGTTTGACACCCCTGCTCTAAGCTGTGCACAGGTCTTCCATTTTTGCTTTCTACAAACTTAGATAAACCTTAGGTAGATGCACTGTAGAAAATTAAAATAGTGAATAAACCCCTATTTGAGCTGGGAAGTCCTGTCAGTTGCCCAAAGCTGTAGATGCTGACTTGATTGATTGATTGATTGATTGGATTGGATTTGTACAGCTGCGCATTTCAGCAAATGACTCTGGGCAGCTCACAATTCAAAAACGTATATTACTATTAAAGCCTTAAAAACATTTAAAAACAATAAAAACAATAAAAACCATTAAAACAATAAAAAAAACATTACAATGTCTAATTTGAGTATAAACAAAGCAAGACATCTGGCAAGTTAACAATATAGCCAGGACTCTTAGTGCTTGTAGTGCTCCAGGCTTCAGGAACACAGCCAAGTTTTTAAAGCTTTACGTAAGGCTAACAAGGTGGGGGCTCCTGGAGGATGTTCCTGAAAGCAGGGGCTGCTGCAGAATTTGTCATGCTGGTTCAGCTAATGGGCTATGACGGCATTATTGGGTGCCCAATTAATTTAAATCAATAAAATAAACAGCCCTGGCCATTCTGAAAGAAAGCGAAACCTTAATACCTACTGGTAAAAGGAAATCAGGCCATCAAAGAACACAGGGACTGGACACTATCAAAGCTGACACCAGACACAGCATAGAAAAACTCAAAGAAATAGTGCATATTCGGAAGATATGGAGAGATCACCAAGAGTTCTATGGATTCGATGGAATGGATATCATCATCATTGTCATCATCATCACCACCATTTGGGATTCTAGAAAGAGTGTAGAGAAGAGCAACCAAAATGATTAGGGGACTGGACTGGAAGCTAAAACATATAAAGAACGGCTGCAGGAACTGGGTATGTCTGGTTAAATGAAAAGAAGGACTAGGGGAGACATGATAGCACTGTTCCAATATCTCAGGGGCTGCCACAAAGAAGGAGTCAAACTATTCTCCAAAGCACCTTAAGGCAGGGCAAGAAGCAATGGGTGGAAACTAATCAAGGAGAGAAGCAACCTAGAACTAAGGAGAAATTTCCTGACAGTTAGCACAATTAATCAGTGGAACGACTTGCCTCCAGAAGTTGTAAATGCTTCAACACTAGAAGTTTTTAGGAAGAGACTGGATAACCATTTATTTGAAATGGTATAGGTTTCCTGCCTGAGCAGGGGGTTGGACTATAAGACCTCCAAGGTCCCTTCCAACTCTTCTCTTCTCTTCTCTTCTCTTCTCTTCTCTTCTCTTCTCTTCTCTTCTCTTCTCTTCTCTTCTCTTCTCTTCTCTTCTCTTCTCTTCTCTTCTCTTCTCTTCTCTTCTCTTCTCTTCTCTTCTCTTCTCTTCTCTTCTCTTCTCTTCTCTTCTCTTCTCTTC
>WNWU01000043.1:3567174-3582005 GCA_012654045.1 Ptyas mucosa | reverse complement strand
CCTTCCCTTCCCTTCACCTCCCTTCCCTTCCCTTCCCCTCCCTTCCCTTCCCCGGAGACTCAGGGCGGCTTACAAAGCGTTAAGCAATAGCCTTCATACTTTTGTATATTTACAAAGTCAGCTTATTGCCCCCACAATCTCATTTTAGGTCCTCATTTTACCTACCTTAGAAAGGATGGAAGGCTGAGTCAACCTTGAGCCTGGTGAGATTAGAACTTGTAGTAATTGCAGGCAGCTGAATGTTAATCACAGTTCCTTAGTCTACTGCGCCACTCAGGCCCCTATACTATTCTATTCTCATCAGTACCCACTGATTGGAAAATAAATCTCACTGGATATATTTTTCAATACAGGTAGTCCTCGATTTACAACAGTTCATTTAGTGTCCGTTCAAAGTTACAACGGCACTGAAAAAAGTGACTTATTACCATTTTCCACACTTACGACCACTGCAGCATCCTCATGGTCACATGATCAAAATTCAGATGGTTGACATTTATGATGGTTGCCATATCCTGGGATCATGCGATCAGCTTTTGAGACCTTCTGACAAGCAAAGTCAATGGAGAAAAATCCAGATTCACTCAACAACCGTCTCACTAACTTAACAAATGCAATGATTCACTTAACAACTGTGGCGAGGAAGGTCATAAAATGGGGCAAATTCACTTAATAAATGTTTCACTTAGCAACATAAATTTTGGGCTCAATTGTGATCGTAACTCGAGTACTAACTGTAAGCATCTCAGTATAGCATTGCAGAGATTTCCCCGTGGTCTTGTCTGTAGATTGTTGGCAGAGAGCAAAGCTTCCACTAGCCATATGGAAAATTCCCTATCTAATTTGATGTTCACAGCTTCACGGGAACATTTCAGGATGATTCTGTGAGGGCAGGGATGGAAAATCCATAACTTTACAGATCTTCTTATTCTACAAGTATCACAGCCAGGGCAACCAGTGGTCGGGGAATTGTCACTGTAGATGAGCACATGGATACCCTTGAGAAGGGTGTGCAGGCTGTTACGAGAGATGAAGAAAAAGTAAACAACAGCTCAATTTTGACCAAGGAGTGTTGGCAGTAAAGATCCATCTGGTTCATTTCCAAGCTGGGAGAAAGACGCTGGAAACATCATAGAGGCTGGAGGCTGATTGGGAAAAAGGTCTATTTATTAATGAACAGAACCACTAGGGTTTGTGGTTCTGGTGCAGCTGACAAAATGGTGGAATGAGTGGATGGATCTTTATAAGTTTCTGTGACTTTGAAGTTTGAACTGTTCTGGGGATGATGCAGTGAAGGGGCTTGTGTTCTGAAAGGGTGTTGTGCAATTCCTATTGTGGCTAATGGCTTTCGTCCTGTGTTGGATCTTGGGTGAGGGGCTGTGTTCTAATCCTACCATTCTGCCTTTCTTAGCTGTCAAACTTTGCTGCAAGGAGTTTCGAAATATCCTGTCTTGAATGGGCTTCTGCTGGCAGTATTTGCTTTGCTCATGAATAGAGCCATCTAGATAGTTGTCTTCCTCTTTCAATAAGCTCTGTATCTCTTAAGTGCTGGCATCTGCTGTGGGCTATTAAGAAAGACTTGGGGGCTGCTTTCTGCCTCTAAAAACATGTTTCTCCGTTTCTCCTTTAGGGAAATATAATATTCTGCCTTTTTCAATATTTCCCAAAATATTTCATTCTTCGGGGGAAAGGCTTCCCACAGGAGGGAGCATGAAAAAGAGACTCAGAATAATTCCACCTATATTTAGTTTGGTTTAAGAAAAGGCAGAGGGAAAGTCTGGCAGGCTTTCAAAATTGTGTTATATTACCCTAGAACCCTAGACACTAATATTCTTGTAATCCTTGTGGTGTCTATTTCCTGGCCTGGCCTATCTCGAAAGGGAAGATGGTTGTTCAGCAATATTTAGAGAACTTCAAATTCCCCACCCATAATATAGAGTCTTTAGTTATAGGAAAAAAGATTATTATACTTATTTTTCAACAGCAGTCAAATTCCTCGAAAGTCTCTTAGGAGAGGCTTCAATCTCTCATCTATTAAAAAAGATATTTTTGAAATTCCCTTAACTGTTACAAAGCTTCTACATCACAGTAAATAATATTTTGAAAGCCCCGATTTATTTATTTCAAGTACTTTTACTCTTCCGGAGCTAAAATGACTCCAGAACAGCTTTCAAATACTGGTAATATGGCAACCTGTGGCCACCAGCTTGCTATCCAAGAAGGGAAGGCCTGGGGGAAAAAGGAGATTTTAGGAAGGTACCTCAGACATCAGTTTTTGAAGTCCACAGTTGGGATGTCAGCAGTTCAGATTGTCTTTTAAGATGATAGTGGTAAGCAGCCTGAGCATCTGGTCTTTCAGCAAAGGTGATAGAATAGTTCTTTTTTTCCTTTCCTTCTGCTGTCAGGTCAAATGGCCTCTTCCCCCATTTTAATTTTTAAACTTTATAAACCATAACCATCCAAAAATTTAGAAGTGACAGTAGGTCAACTGGAGAAGGAGAATTAGGTGTAAAATTCAGAAAGAATTTAAAACTCAAATTTCTTTCTCCCTTTCAATAAGGAATTGAAATTGAAACAGTAAGATGGGGATACAGGTAGTCCTCGACTTACGACTATGATTGAGCCCAAAATTTATCTTGCTAAATGAGACATTTGTTAAGTGGGATCTGCGTCATTTCACGACCTTTCGTGCCACGGTTGTTAAGTGAATCACTACAGTTGTTAAGTTAGCAGCATGGTTGTTAAATGAATCTGGCTCCCCTATTGATTTTCTTGTCAGAAGCTCCCAAAAGGTGATCACCCTCGGACAACTGTCAACTGTCATAAATATGAGTCAGTTGACAAGCGTCTGAATTTTGATCACGTGACTATGGGGATGCTGCAACGGTCATAAGTGTGAAAATGGTCATAAGTCCTTTTTTTCTGTGCCGTTGCAACTACGAACAGTCACTAAATGAACTTGTTCTGACCCAGCTCCCCAAACATGACAAACCCTCTGTAGTTGAAGCAATGATTCCTTTATTAGGAGCACCAGCAGCCCCGGGCAAAAAGTTTCTTTTTCACCTCAGGCTAACAAGTCTGTCAGGCAGGGGAGATGAATAGTTGTCTGCCATATCTATTCATCTCCATCCCCTGCCTTTTATCCCCTGAGCTAGGGTGAGGCTAGCAACTGTGAGCTAGCAACTGTGGCTCTTCCTTCACAAGAATCGACCGAGGGACTACCTCATTTGACAGCACTTAAAGCAGTCAATAGTATACAAATTATTTGGAACCAAAGGGTTGGAAGGGAGTTTGGAGGACTTCTACCTAACGCCTTGTACAGTGCAGGCATCCTCACTTCATTCTAGAAAATAGGTATGCAACGGGTGGGTTCTAAAATTTTTTACTACTGGTTCTGTGGGCATGGCTTATTTTGTGGGCGTGGTTTGATGGTCATGTGACAAACAATTCTTTAGGATTTAGCAGAGGTACTGGTCTACCAGGCATTTAACTGCTTGCAGAGCCGTATTGGAGCACACTGGTCTACCACTGCACTGCCATTTACTGCTGATCAGCTGTAGGGCAGCCCTTTGAAGCACCTTGGCAAGAGTTTTAACAGTTTTTTTCCTTCTAGCTGAACAGCTGGGATTTGGGAAGCAGTGAATAGATTGGGGGTGGGGCCAGGCAGAGGTGGTATTTACCGGTTCTCCGAACTACTCCAAATTTCCACTACTGGTTCACAAGAACCGGGGAGAACCGGTAGCAACCCGCCACTGCCACCACTGGTAATTCAATCTTTGTTTAAAAACTTCCAGTGATGGAACATCCAGAACCACAGGAGATACGCTGCTTAAGAGCTCTCAGAATCAGGAAAAATCCTTACTTTGTGTTTGGATCTCTCACTTCCATCCACTGGTTCTTGTCCTATTCTTAGTCACTGTGAAGAATAAATCCAGATGTTCTTCCCAGTGGCATCCCTTCAAATACAGTATTAGCAAGCATTATAAGACCTCTATTATGTTTCCTCTTAACCTTCTCTTCTTTAGGTTAAACTGGGGTTTTTCAAACTTGGCATTGTGTAGACTTTAACTTCCAGAATTTTCCAGTCAGCTGAAATCCGCACATCTTAAATTTGCCATGTTTGAAAAACATTGGACCAAACATACCTAGAAATTTGAACTGTTCTTCAATTGAACAAATCTATATAACATGATTGAAATCACATGTATCCTTTGGGGACAGGTGATGGTAGAATTTCTTCACTCAGATTCCAAAACAACTTGAATGCATTTGTATCATCTGTTTTGGTCTTGACATGCAAGACACCAGAATATAAACTGACAGCAAACAGCACTCCTTACTAGCACTGATGATGTTACCTAGTTAGGGTAATGAAATGTTTGCAAGAAAACAAGCAATGACCTCTCATTTCATCCCTGAGCTACAAATATTCTTCATTTATTGGTATATAAGTATAGGTGTTATGTTTTTGGAAGGTATTACATCAGATTCTGGTCCCAGTCTTGAGAAAACTTGTAAAAAATGTTGCAATCAGTGGCCCTATCAAGGCACAATTATACATTTATTTATAAACTGCCAACAATCACTCAGGTGAGATGAGCCATATATATGTTTGACAAATAATAAATAAATTTCTATGGATTTATTTCTCTGTAGTATAATGTACATGTCTTTAAGACCTGTCACTGATATGAAGGGATCTAATAAGCTTTTCCCATCTTGGAAATCTGTAGATGTATTTACATCTCCCAGAGTTCCCAGCAAGTGTGATCAATGCTAACTTGAAATTCTGGGTGGCATCTCAGTATTCAGGAGGACACCAAGTGAAGTAAACAGCTCTGTTTTGTGATTTTTCAGGGCAGATGTAATTCCCATGGAAAAGAGTAAAATCAGTTCCAATTAGTATGAGGCATTTTTAAGAACTGCCAGTTGTAGTTGTTTCTTATTCACGAAATGTAACACTAGATGACTGATAAAACCTTTCTATGAATGTTTATTATGTTAAAATAATGACCTTGACAATAAATTGGATACAAGTAATAGAAGAAATGAGCTGCATATTTGTAAGCTATGCTAAGAAAGATTTGAAACTGGGATATGTGTGTTTAAAAGTCTTCCACTTTTTTTAATGCTTATTTTCAAACCAGTCATTAATAAGGTTCTGAGATTCGTAAGTCTATATATATCACATTTGTTTGTTATAGGCTTAATTTTAGAAGGCACATTAAACTCCAAACTGAGTGGTCCGTGTTCTGTGCAAGATAATTCAAATACTATATTAAGAATACTACCATACAGGCACTAGACTATGCAATGCCATTGCAATGGGAAGGAGTGATGGAGAAGGCCATTGTTTAGTTGCCCTAAAAATTCAGTAAAGGTTTAAGAAGTGATGTGGTACAACCCAAGCCCTATTCTAAATGAGGCTTGAGATAGGCTCTGGAGATGACTTATGAGGAAAGATACAAGAGAAAACTGTTCCCTCTTGGTTGCATCCAACGATGCCATGATACAAAAGTGTGCTTGCCTCTTTCCTTTTCTCATTACAATACTTGTGTCTTGTCCTATACGTTTCCAGAGCATATCCCAAACTTAGACAATGGATTTGGGGGGTGAATGTCATTTAAATACACAAATGAGAGTATAGAAGGGAAACTCATCAAATTTACAGATAACATCAAGGGGGAGGAATCACCAACACTTTAAAAGATAGGCTCGAGATCCAGAAGGATCCTGACAGATTATTGGATATTGAACCCTATCCAACAAAGTGCAATTCAGTTGTGAGAAAAGTAAAGTTTTATACTTAGGCAACTGAATATAATGGGTATAGAATAGATGGTATCTGGTTCAACAGCGATAACTGTGAGAGTTCGAGGAGTCCTAGTGGGCAACCACTTAAATATACGTAAGCCAGCAGAGCGCTGCAGCTGCCAAAAAAGCTGTCCAAACTGCAGTCTTAGGCAGCATCAACAGAAGGATAGTATCAAGATTGCGTAAAGTGTTAGTACCTCTTTATATTGCATCTGTAAAACCACACTTGGAATGTTGCATTTAGTTTTGCTCGCCACGATACAAAAGAGATGTTGAGACTCCAGAAAGAGTGCAGAGAATAGCAACAAAGATGATTAGGAGACTAAAACATTCAATGAACGGTTGCAGGAACTGGGTATGTCTAGTTTAATAAAGAGAAGGAGATATGATAGTGTAAGGGACATGGTGGCTTAGTGGCTAAGACGCTGAGCTTGTCGATCGAAAGATCGGCAGTTCAGCAATTTGAAACCCTAGTGCTGCATAATGGGGTAAGCTCCCATTACTTTTCCCAGCTTCTGCCAACCTAGCAGTTCGAAAGCACGTAAAAAATGCAAGTAGAAAAATAGGGACCACCTTTGGTGGGAAGGTAACAGCATTCCATGCGCCTTTGGCATTTAGTCATGCCAGCCACATGACCATGGAGACACCTCTGGAGAGTGCTGGCTCTTTGGCTTTGAAACGGAGATGAGCACCGCCCCCTAGAGTCAGGAACAACTAGCACATATGTGCGAAGAGAACCTTTACCTTTAGATATGATAGCAGTCTTCCAGTACTTGAGAGGCTGTCACAGAGAAGAGGTCCACCTTGTTACGTACGGACGGCAAGCACGAGCGGCCAATAGAGCATCTGATTGGTCCGTATGCCGGCAAGCAGCCGGCGGGAGATTGGAGGCTCCTGATTGGCCCAGCTTCTGACAGCCGGATATAAAAGAACTGTCAATGCCTCAGATGACGCTCGCTCTCCAAGGTAGTTAGCTAAGCAGAGAGCGAGTCACTGTTAGCTGTTATTGTTAGTCAATAAATGTTTGAAACGTTTATCCTGCCTCGCCTCCTCCTTAGCCTTTGTTCTGCGAATAGAACAACTGGCGACGAGGGTTGTGGATTACCCTGAGGCGGCAGGTCGAGCGAAGCCACTTTTAGAGCTGAAGCACGGAGCTGAGTCACTGCGACGAGACGTCGCCCATTCTAAAGCCTGACGCTGTCTTCCAGAAGATGTCCACCCTATCTACATTCGCGCCTTTCAACCAGGCAGTGGAGACCTGGGATTCCTTCTTAGATCGATTTAACTGTTTCCTCACCGCAAATGATTATAAAAGCCTGCCAGGGGATAGGAAGTTAGCTGTTTTCCTCAGTGTTTGTGGCCATGAGATGTTCGAGACAGCCAGGGCGCTACTGGCGCCTCGGACTGTCCACGATGTACCCTGGGAGACTTTGTTAGCTATTTTGAAGAGCCATTATGCTCCTCTCCCCTCACGAGTGGCCAGACGTTTTGCGTTTCGGCACCGCATTCAGGCAGAGGGGGAAACTATTAGCCAATATGTGGCAGCGTTAAGGGCGGCCGCATTGTATTGTGATTTTAGAGATTACTTGGAGGATATCCTTTTGGACCAGTTAATATGCGGGGTCAGGGATATCCGATTGCAACGTCGCCTTTTGGCTAAGACGGATATTACGTTGCAAACAGCTATAGATGAGGCTAGAGCCTCTGAATTGTCTGTTCTGTCAGCCACCGAAATAAGGAAAAATCTCAGCCCGCTGGTGTCCCAAAACCCTGCCACGGTTCACCACGAGGAGGCTGAAGTCGTGTCTGACCAGCTGTCAGAGGGCGAGGAAGACGTAAGTCGTCTCCAAGCAATTCGTAAGAAAGGAGGGAGTTCTGAAGGAAATAGAACTCAAGCCCCCTGTGCAGGGTGCGGAGGAAATCATTCCCGTTCTGCATGTAGGTTCAGAAATGCTGACTGCAGGCGATGTGGTAAAAAAGGCCACCTTGCTAGGGTTTGTAAATCCAGCCAGCCGACTAATAATAATAACAATAATAACCCTAATAATAGTTTTCTTAGATCTAACAGGAATTATCAACCCCGGAATAGGCAGAGTAAGAGTGAGGAAGAATGTTTTACTGTTTACCGGGGTGATTGCCACCCGGAAACAATTATAGGTCAGGCAGAGTCAGGGTTGAGGAAGAAAATTTTCCTCACAGTCCTAATAGAGGGTCAGCCATGCAAAATGGAATTGGACTCTGGGTCGTCAGTGTCGATTATTTCTTGGAGCACTCTTAAACGACTGGTGCCCACGATGTCAAAGAGGCGTTTAGCCTCTTGTACATTCCGGCTTCGCGACTACCAAGGTAATTACATTCCAGTTTTAGGGTCAGGATGTTTTAGGGTTAAATACAAGGGGTTCAGTGGCCGCCTTAATTTAATAGTTGTTAATGGCGTGCTTCCCAGTTTATTGGGATTAGAATGGTTTGACGCTTTAGGGTTATCTATTACCGGTATCCATGCAACTTCCTCTGATGTATTCTCTGACTTGCTCACAGAATTCTCAGACGTATTTAGTGAGGGTCTTGGCAGATATACAGGTACTCCCATCTCCTTCAATTTGGATCCCAAGGTCACCCCAATACGACTTAAGCCACGTAGGGTGCCTTTGGCACTCCGCGCTCAAGTCGATAAGGAAATTGATAGACTTTTAGAGCAAGGGATTCTAGAACAGGTGGATCACGCAAGGTGGGAGACACCAATTGTCACCCCTATAAAATCTGATGGCTCTGTCCGCATCTGCGCGGACTATCGGGCGACCATAAATAGGGCTTTACAGGCTCACCCCTACCCTGTTCCAGTAGTGCACCACCTCCTCCACTCGTTGGGCCGTGGCTCAATTTTCGCTAAGTTGGATATGGCGCAAGCATATCAACAATTGGAGGTGGACTCCGCCACCGCTGATGCCCAGACAATTGTAACCCACCGGGGGGCATTCCGTTGTCGACGATTGCAATTTGGGGTCTGCGTCGCCCCAGGCATTTTCCAATGCTTAATGGAACGGCTGCTGCACGGATTGCCAGGCGTCATTCCTTATTTTGACGACGTTTTCGTCTCCGCCACAACAGAAGCTGACCTTGTCACCCGCCTCCGTGCCGTGTTATCCCGTTTCCGTCAAGCAGGACTCAAACTCAAGCCCAACAAGTGCAAATTGGGGGTGCCGCAGGTGGAGTTCTTGGGCTACCTCATTGATGCTGCCGGCCTGCACCCAACACCTGCAAAGGTGCAAGCCATCCAAAGTGCACCACCTCCCTCCGGCCGAGCTGAACTACAAGCCTTCCTAGGCCTCCTGAACTTTTATAATATATTCTTACATCACAAGGCAACGGTCGCCGAGCCACTTCACCGCCTTCTGGATAAAGCAACACCTTGGACCTGGGGACGCAAGGAGGCCGATGCTTTCCGGGCTGTAAAAAAACTACTCACATCTGACTCCGTTTTGGTGCAGTATGACAGCGAACTCCCATTGACTCTGACATGCGACGCGTCTCCTTACGGGGTGGGGGCCGTTCTGAGCCACCAGCTACCTAACGGGACTGAGGCCCCCATCGCATTTTACTCCCGAACTCTCTCTGCCGCTGAACGCAATTACGGGCACATCGACAAGGAGGCATTGGCCATCGTGGCCGGCGTTAAACGTTTTCATGATTATTTATATGGACGTTTTTTTTCGCATTTTCACAGATCACAAGCCGCTGTTGGGCATTCTGGCCGGCGATCGCCAGTCCCCGCAGATCCTGTCCCCACGTATGACCCGGTGGATCGTGTTCCTGGCGGCCTATAACTATCATCTTGCCCACCGCCCTGGTAAGGACTTGGGGAATGCTGACGCACTCAGCAGATGCCCCCTTCCTGTTCCTGTCGTCGACCCTGCTCCTGCCTCCTCAATTCTTCAGATTGACGACCGACAGAGTCCGGTTTCTGCTGCTGACGTCGCGTGGTACACCGCCAAAGACAAGATCTTACACCAGGTCCTAGACTGGGTGAGAAGGGGGTGGCCGCCAGGGCGATTAGATTCTGAGTTCCTTCCATACAAAATCCGACAGCAGGAACTATCCACCTTGCGAGGTTGCCTGTTGTGGGGCACCAGGGTAGTCATTCCCGTAGAACTAAGGCGGCAGGTTCTGGAGACTTTGCATAATGGCCATCCGGGCATGGCCCGGATGAAGGCTTTAGGCCGCAGTTATCTATGGTGGCCTAAGTTAGATGAAGCAATCTCGCACTGGGTCGCAGAGTGCCAGCAGTGCCAGCGCACCAGCTCAGCCCCTCCTAAGGCTCCGGTTAGGGAGTGGGAGTTACCAAAGGCCCCCTGGTCCCGGGTTCATTTGGATTTTGCGGGCCCCTTCCACGGCCATACCTTTATGGTCATTGTAGACGCCTATTCTAAGTGGGTTGAGTTGGTGGCAATGGTTTCTACCACAGCAGAGGCAGTAGTCCGGGCACTAAGAAAAGTATTCGCAACCCACGGCCTTCCCGATGTGATTGTAACTGACAATGGGCCACAACTGATGTCAGCCACGTTCCAAACTTATTTAGCACGTCATGGCATTAGGCATGTCACAGTGGCCCCGTTCCATCCGGCCGGAAATGGCCTGGCTGAAAGGGCCGTGCGATCGGCCAAGGAGGCTCTTGTCAAATTAGGGCCTGGGGATTGGCACACTAGAATGACTACCTACTTATTAACGCAGCACGTGACCCCCTGCCCTACGACAAACCGCAGTCCAGCTGAGTTATTGATGGGCCGCCGGTTAAGAACAGATTTGGATCGTTTACACCCTGATTATTGTCCGGAAAAACCCCTGGACTCAAGTGGCGGAGCCCGTGCATTCCGAGAGGGAGAGTGGGTATACGCCCAAAATTATGGGGGGGATCCTCGCTGGTTGCCAGGGCAAATAATTGAGGTTACGGGGCCTCGGTCATACAGAGTTCAGTTGGGGGATGGCCGGACCTGGCGGAGGCATGTGGACCAACTGCGCCGCCGCCGTCTGCCCCCACAAGAGATGATCGCTAGTGAAGCCCTACCTGGGTTGGTCTCACCGGGGTCTGCTGGAACCCCGGCTGCAGAGAACAAGTCACTTCCTGAGCCTCTACCCGACGACGAAGGACCCACAGACTCACCCGTTGTTCCCGTACCCATGCTGCCGCACGAGTTGCCATCCGAGGTTGAAACGCAGTCTCCAGGAGTTACTGAAGCGCTAAGTGGTCATCCCACTCCAGCTGACTCGGGCAGGCTGCGCAGGTCAGAAAGGAACAGGAGGCGCCCGGCTTACCTCGCAGATTATGCTTGTGCCATCCGGGAAGAAAGGGGTGTTACGTACGGACGGCAAGCACGAGCGGCCAATAGAGCATCTGATTGGTCCGTATGCCGGCAAGCAGCCGGCGGGAGATTGGAGGCTCCTGATTGGCCCAGCTTCTGACAGCCGGATATAAAAGAACTGTCAATGCCTCAGATGACGCTCGCTCTCCAAGGTAGTTAGCTAAGCAGAGAGCGAGTCACTGTTAGCTGTTATTGTTAGTCAATAAATGTTTGAAACGTTTATCCTGCCTCGCCTCCTCCTTAGCCTTTGTTCTGCGAATAGAACACACCTATTCTCCAAAGCACCTGAGGGAAGGACAAGAAGTAACAGATGGAAGCTTATCAAAGAGAAATCCAACCTAGAGTTAACATGAAATTTCCTGATAGTGAGAACAAATAATCAGTGGAATGGCTTGCCTCCAGAAGTTGTGGGTGCTCCATCACCAGTGGTTTTTAAGAAGTGATTAGACAACAATTTATCCAGAATGGGATAGGTTTCCTGCTTGAGCAGTGGTTTAGACTAGATTAGAAGATTTCCATCAGAGATGGGTTTCAGCAGGTTCTGACTAGTTCTGGAGAACCGGTAGCAGAAATTTTGAGTAGTTTGGAGAACCAGTAAATATCACCTCTGACTGGCCCCATCCCCATCTATTCTGTGCCTCCCGAGTCCCAGCTGATCGGGAGGATATGGGGATTTTTCAGTATCCTTCCCCTGGAGTGGGAAGGGAATGGAGATTTTACAGTATCCTTCCCCTGCCATGCCCACCAAGCCACGCCCACCAAGCAATGCCACGCCCACCAAGCCTCACCCACAGAACCGGTAGTAAAAAAATTTGAAACCCACCACTGATCTCCATGGCCCCTTCCAACTCTGTTATTCTGTATTGCATGTTTTAAATATAGCAGGAAGGGAAGGAGAGTGAATGCTTTCACTTCTTGAGTGAAAGCATTCATGGAAGATAAGATTCAATTCACTGTTTTTGCTGCAGCAAACAATGTTTATCCAAATGGAGATGCAGAGCATATTTCCAGAATTGATATTGTTAATTTTTTCATCTATAGTTAATTATCTAATGAACTGTGAGTTCCCACAAATAGCCATATTTTTGCCATGTAAAATTCCTGCTCTGTTGTGAGATTGCCATGGAGACTGATGGTCTGATTCTATATTTTTGCTTGCTTCGATCCTTATTTCTATGTTGATTCATCAGTAGCCATAGGTGGGGAGGAAAATGTAGAAGAACTACCCATCTCACTTATGTCACAGACCATGTGAGTCTTTTGATTGTCCAAACCTTTTGACCTCTACATAACTTAAAAAGTTGATTCTCCATTCTTATCTGCTACAAAGAAAACCCTACAGTATTTTATTCATCTCAGCATCCAATAGAATAAGAATTGCCTTATACAGGCTGCCTACATACACTTGCAGAGTGGCAATAAAGAATTCTTCAAGAATACCTGGCCTGGGAAATAATTTTCCTTCTGTAATTTCTAGACTCCAACATTGAGAAGCTTCAGGTGTCTTTATGTTTATATTTTGTGGGCGGGTGTTTCTAACAGCCTGTTTTTGTTCTATTTTTGTTCTATTTTTATATTTGTCCTGTTTTAATTACAAACCTCTTTGGAAATGTTTAAAGAAAGAAGCAATCCAGAAATATTTTCAACCAGTAGACAAGCTGACAAATCAATCAATGTTGGTGCTGTTTTCCTGTCAATGGTGCAATACAGGTAGTCCTCAACTTACGACCACAGTTCTGAGCCTAACATTTCTGTTGTTAAGTGAGACATTTGTTAAGTGAGCTTTGCCCCATTTGATGATCTTTCTTGCCACAGTTGTTAAGTGAATCACTTCGGTTGATAAATTAGTAACCCAGTTGTTAAGTGAATCTGGCTTCCCCATTGATTTTGCTTGGCAGAAGGTCACAAAGGTTGACCACATGACCTTGGGACACAGCAACGGTCATAAATATGAACCAGTCGCCAAGCATCTGAATTTTAATCACATGATCATGGGGATGCTGCAAAGGTCGTAACTGTGAAAAATGGTCATAAGTCACATTTTTCAGTGACGATGTAACTTTGAACGGTCACTAAACAAACTGTTGTAAGTCGAGGACCACCTGTACAGTCAAGCCAAGCAGTCTGCTTTCAAAAACAAACAAGATGGTTCTTTTTAGTTGGCCATCTACCCAAATCCAACTTGTTCTTTAGTTGTCCTATACTACAGCAACATCATTTCAAAGAAACTATGCCATGGGGCAAACAATGTTCTTTATATTCTGTATGTGACAGAAAGAATTATATATTGTCAGGCTTTTAAAAAAGGTAGCATTACTTTCTGAGCAGCAAAATGATGTTGCATATTTGCATATTATTTTCTTTTCCATTTGTGACTTTAACTGTCCATTTGGCCAAATACACCTTATACTATGTTGCTGTTTGTTTATACGTTTTTCTAAGGTTTGCAAATGAATTTGCATCAAGCTATTTGAAAAGAATAATTACCAACGGAGGTGTCTTTGTTCCAGTCTTACAAAACAACTGGTTATAACAAATAGAATATTAGTGAAATAATGGCTTTGTGCTGTGATTCATTATTTACTATAATGAGAGATTTAATTAGACGGTAGTTTTCAAACATAGCAGTAGGGCTTTGCTTTGTTATTATTAACTCAGTTATAGAAGCCTCCTTCCCAAAGTTCCCCTTTTGACATTAGAAATCAATCAAATAAAATGAGCTACAGGACAGCTTGAAAGGTAGTGACTCAGAAAAGGGAAAAGTCAAGGCCAAAAATACTTTATGGCAGAACCCTGTATTGGCAAAACATTATAATGAGAGATTGGAACAAAATTACTCATTATGCTGAAGCTGCTACAGAAAATCTGCCTACACAGAAAGTGTTTTCATTTCATTTCAAAGCTGTTTTCATTATTTTATCATGGGTGAATGTTCTGTTGTTGAATTCTGCTATCTCTTCTTGCCTGAAGACTATATGGGAATAGACACAACTCCTTACAATGTTCCTGTGTAGTAGAGAAGGTTGAGAATGGGATTTAGCTCAAGGTCATCTTGACGTCTTCTTTGAAGAACAATTTGAAATGTAGGCCTCTTTGTTTGTAGTCCAAACTTCTAAACACTCTACTACACCGACTTGCTACAATTATTAAAAAACTAAACTATTTCCATTGGCATTGTTTTGTAATGACTTGACCTGCAATCCTGCTTGGAAAGCTGATGAAATGTCCCCCAGTGCCAATGAGATTTATATCTAAACTAGCTGTTAGCAGTTGGTGACCTGAGCAAAACATGCAATTGATACCCATAACCTAAACCCTAATAGCAGGTGCGATTTCCCTTCCCCCCTTGAAAATTGGAAAGTTCTTTGGTATTCAGATTAACTACGTAGTTTGCCCATGGCAACAAGCTCCCCCTTAGGTTTTAAGCCATCTAACCATGATAGGACTATATGGTTGGCAATGCTCAGTAAATTCTATAGATTAGATATAGACTATTTATGTTTAGTTTAAAATAAATCTCATATATTTTTGCCAAAATAAGGAGACTTTATAGCACATTAAAAGATCAAGATCGTGTCTACAGCTATGTGATTAGGAGCCCTGACGATGCAGTGAATGGAATGGAATGGAATGGAATGGAATGGAATGGAATGGAATGGA
>WNWU01000043.1:3507754-3567164 GCA_012654045.1 Ptyas mucosa | reverse complement strand
GAATAGAATAGAATAGAATAGAATAGAATAGAATAGAATAGAATAGAATAGAGGTGGAAGGGACCTTGGAGGTCTTCTAGTCCAGCCCCCTGCTCAAGCAGGAGAATCTATACAATCTCAGACAAGTGACTGTGCAGTCTCTTCTTAAAAACCTCCAGTGATGGAGTGCCCATGATTTCTGAAGGCAAACTGTTCCACTGGTTCATTGTCCTCGCTGTTAGGAAGTTTCTCCTTAATTCCAGGTGCCTTAATTCCTGCTTCTCTCTTTGATTAGTTTCCAACCATTATTTCTTGTCCTGCCCTCTGGTGCTTTGGAGAATAATTTGACCCCCTCTTCTTTGTGGCAGCCTCTCAAATATTGAAATACTGCTATCATGTCACCCCTATTCTCAACATCTTTTTTGTAGTATGGTGACCATATACTACATACTACTAGTATGGTTAGAATGCAGCATTGCAGGCTAACTCTGCCCACTGCCTGCAGTTTGATTCTGATGGGGCGCAAGGTTGACTCAGTCTTTCGTCCTTCCGAAGTCAGTAAAATGAGGAGCCAGATTCTTGGTGCTAAGATTGTAAACCACCCAGAAAATGCTGTAAAGCACTGTGGGCTGCTATATAAGTCTAAGTCAGGGTGTCAAACTTGATTTCATTGAGGGTCACATCAGGGTTGTGTTTGACCTCGGGGGGGGGGGGGGCTGGCTGGGTGTGACCAGGGTGGGAGTAGCCAGCTTTACGTCACTCGTGTTGGGGATGCCTGTGGGGGCGTAAGCGCTCTGCCAGAGAAAACAGGCTTCCAAGCTCCGTTTTCAGCTGCAACGGCCTCCTGCAACCCTCTACTAGTGAAAACGGAACTCGGGAGAGCCACACACAGCCCTCCCAAGTTCCATTTTCACTGGCAGAGGCACCATGGGCTGGTCCTTCCCTGTTTCCAGGGTGGCCCTGTGGATCAGACCTAAGCACCCCATGGGCCTAATCCGCCCCCCGGGCCTTGAATTTGATGCCCCTGATCTAAGTGCTATTGCTATGCAATTAAAGTCTGGCAATTTTTAAAACTTTTTTTAAAAATTGTTATTGTTTATGTATGTTAAGCTGCTGAGGATCGTTGGAACAGGGCAACCCAAGGCAGCCAGAAATCTGAAAAATAAATAAAATAAATCTCTTTTATAAATCATGTTAGGAAATTTGAATGTGTCTTCATGTCAAAAGAATAAAATTGCCATGAGTGTTTCTGAGAGGCAAGATGAAGAGGAGAGTCACCAGCCTGAGGGGATTCAGCGGGAAAAGTCACAAGCAGGGAAAGTAGCGTTGCCTAGCAACCAGGAGAGGCAGCTATTGCTGGTCTCAGAAGACGAAGAGGCGGAGCTAACATCTTCCATTGCAGGGACCTGCCTCACTGAGAGAGGGCTGAATACTGCAAGGCTATTGGCCAGGAAGAATTCCATCCTGCCAAAGGAACAAATTCAGGTCTTGCCACCCCTATATAAGGAGAGCCATGAGCCTCACAGATCCATAGACAACTCTCCATTTATCTCATACTGTGTTCCTCAACTTCTTAACCTGGCTTCTCAAGTAGTGACTCTGGTCTCTTAAATTATGTTTATTTGACCATCTAGTACTTTATTGAGGATTTGAACTCTCTCTTGTCTCTAATATAAACTAATTCAGTTTTTGTGGACTGGGGTCTTTGGGTGTGAGAACCTATGATATATATTTTTTTTGTTTATACCTTTTTGCCAATGGAGTTCTGTTTGAAAAATATTTTTTTAGTAAAAATATAAGACTTACCTGAGTGTCTGTGATTTCTGTGGGCCTGGCCAGGACAGACATTTGTGTAAACTAGAAAAGTCCTAACTTTTTCCCAATGTATATTCCCTTATCAGCAATTCATTCATTTAAATACATCATAGTCTGTAAAAACAACATAAGAGGCATTAACGTTTGTGAAATCTGAAAATCTGAGGGAAACCTTTTCTTTCCAATTATTTCCTACAAACAAAAAGTTTTTGTTTCACATTACGCAGAATATGCTGCAGCACTAGATGGCAGTATTCGCTAAGCCAAACAACACTTTTATTTTGATCTGTGTAGATGTTTCAGCTGTTAACAACACAGGCAAAAGTTAGTTGGGATTTGCTCTGGATTTATAATGTGGCCTACAGCACAACTTTGAAAGGGTTTTTGGTATAAGGAGTTACTGGGAAAATGCCAAAGTACTTTTAGTATGTATGGAAAGCTGAATTTATAGGAAAAGAAAATCTTATTCCTATGAATGTTTAAACTGAATGCCACAAAGGATTATTTATGAAGATGCACAGGAACCCTCATAAGGTGGTTTATAGATAAGGACCATTTTGCTTCAATTATAAAGTGCCTTGGATTCTGATACATTCTTTTCACAACTTTATAATGATATCTTTGGAGTGTGTTTTTCATAAGATACGCCAGTATTTGCTTAAGCCACATGAACTTTGAAAACAAGCAAGGTCCAAGTTTTGTTTCACAAGGTCAGTGACTCCTACAAGACATTGACTCCTGAGACAAGAGTAAAGGTCGTTATTCTCCAACCAGCCACTTAATTTTACAAACAAAGATTTAGCAAAACAACCTTGATGGCCATCTGGTGAGAAGAAGGTAACAGTTTAACAGATTAACAGAGTTGGAAGGGACCTTGTAGGTCATCTACTCCAACCCCCTGTCCAATCAGGAGACCCTACACCATTTCTGACAGATGGCAGTCCAGTCTCTTCTTAAAAGCTTCCAGTGATGAAGCTCCCACAACTTCTGAAGGCAACTTCTGTTCCATTGGTTGATTGCTCTCACTGTCAGAAAATTTGTCCTTATTTCCAGGTTGAATCTCTCCTTGTTCAGTTTTCATCCATTATTCTTTGTCTGGCCTTCAGATGCTTTGGAAAAATAGCTTGACCCCCTCCTCTCTGTGGCAGCCCCTCAGATATTGGAACACTGCTGTCATGTCTCCCCTGGTCCTTCTCTTCACTAGATTAGCCATGCCCAGTTTCTGCAACCATTCATCGTATATTTTAGCCTCCAGTCTCCTAATCAACAAGTAATCAACAAGATTGTTGTGTATTAAAGCACAGGTGCAAGGCCAGTTGCATAAGGACACCTACCAACTCTAATCAGAACAATATTTGTTATCACTTATTGTAAAGCTTTGTGTGCATATGATTCATGAGGCAGGCCATGGGACTGATAGATGATTGAGAGGTCTGTCTTGTTTTCAAGCATCCCATCATATGGGTATAATAGGTTCCTCTGACTTAGTCTATCAGGTTGAAATTGTTCAAAACCTGTTCACCATCTATTCATATTTCAACTGTAGAAGGAAGTGAAAATAGATACTGTTGGAAGAAATGTCCATTTGGGTTCAGTTCCAAGTGGGAAGAAAAACACTGGAAACATGGAGACTGCTTGGAAAGCTGGTTTAATGGTAGACAGGACCACATGGTTTAAGGTCCTGGGCAAAAAGAGCACAGGGTGAGAGAGGGAGAGAGATTTATACCCTCTGTTGGGTTTTGAACTTGCTTCCTGTTTCTGTGGCAAGAAATATAAATCGGCATATAAATTGAACTAATAATAATAATATATCCTGATTGGTTGTCAGACTCCCATGGGGCCATGCAGGGGTAACTTTGTAGGTTGTCTTGTGTCTCAGGCTTGGCTTGAATCTTGCTGGGTGATGTAATCTTCTCAGGTGTCATGTGGTGAGATGGGTAGAGGGCTAATCCTATTATGTCTTTTGTGTTGTAGATAAGCTGGCCCAGCCTTTCTGGGGCTATTAACAAAGGTGGGGGCTGCTTTCAAAGAGCATGTTTCTCCTTTTCCCATCCAGGGAGATGTAATATTCTGCCTTTTTAATATTTCCTAGAATATTTCATTCTTTTAGGAGTGGGGTGGGGGCTAACTTTCTACAATACAATAGGATAAGGCAAAATCTAATTGGAAAGAAATGGCAAATTAGGGGCAGATACACAAACTCGATTTGGAGTCCACAGACCTAAAACTTGCTTTCCTTTGGTGGATTTACATTACTACTATCCAGCTATCCAATACATTTTTTATCTATAGTACTGAATCTTATTTCCAGTATTTATTATTATTATTATTAAATTGAGGATTGGGTTCTTAGTTTACCTTACAGGTCTCTGACTGTCACAAAAACACAAAGGATGCTTAACACATTACAATTACTAACTAACCGATAAGGCTATTTCAAATGTGAATTACATTGGCATAACCATCTTGTTTTCCTGTCTTTCTGCCCGCAACTCATCCCAATTTAAATCTTACATCAGTTTAGCCACTCCATGCATCTGATGAAATAAGTTGCAAGCTCAGGAAAGCACATTAATAAAATGTGCTAGTCAAAAAAGCTGCTAGCAGACTTCTGATTATTAGCTACTCTTAAGTAACTCAAAACAGCAATGGAAATAGATAGATCTGCCAATATTACCGGTAATCTGTTCCAGAATGGTCACTTTTATTATTCATCCAGGCAATAAAGTCTGAATACCCAAGAGCCCTCCTCTTTCCCAAATCCTGTCTCCATTTCAACCTGTGATAATCTCCATGAATAATGACTGTATATTCCCTGCTGAAAATGTTGAGCAAAGTTAAAAGGAAGCAAGGATAAAAGCTAAAGTACATGCACACATTGTGACAGTGTGTAATGATTTGTTATGGGAGTGGTGTTCACCAATCGATAAATTGTCAGATTTAAGCAGAATGAAGAAAAGATATTCAGTGGCAGGTATACCACCTCAGAACAGTGGCTAGGGCAAATATTCACATTCAGTATTTTAAACTAAAGGACAGAAATGTCTTGTATAAGTGCCTCAGACTGTTCTGGGCCCTTGACATAACTTGCTTTCTCAGATATAGTGGAAGATTTTTTTCCTTAACAAGGTTCTGCAGTAACATCTAATTGCCAGTCCAGTCAGCTTCTGTATGCAGATTTGCTGGAAAGACACAATTATCTCTCCCATATTAGCAGTATCATTCTTGGGGTCAGCACGGTTAGTAGCCCACCAGCCACAGAGCTGCAAATTTTGATGATTTATTTTAGGAAAGACTCCAGAAATGTGGGCATGCCTTCAGACTTAGCACCTCTTCTTCTTTATTGGACATTGGAGGGTTGGTTTTAAATAATTTTGCTCAGTGGTCTTGTAGCATATTGGCAGGAAGCAGGAGATTATTACTTACTATCCCAAACCCTTAAGGGACATCTCTGAGTGGTCTTTTGTTGTTTGTGTTTCTGACAGAACCAATAACATTTGAAAAGGCAAAGAAGAAGGGCAACATCTGCCCCCAGCTGCAATAAAAATGTTTCTTTTCAGTGAAAAATGGCCAGGCAAATACTGCTGGCTATTAACTACTCAGGATTGCATTTTGTCTTCCTACAGCTAATGATCTCCCCTTTTCAACTTACATCTTTAATGTTTTTGATCTCTGTCTTAACTTTCAATTGGAGGCTGCAAAACTACAGTTTTAATTAGTTGTTCTCCCTCTGAGGAAAAAAGCAGGCTGTCAAAAGCATAAATTATATAGGCCTAGAATGGTTCTAGGAGGTAATTTAAGGATGTGCCATGACTTGAGAGAGAGAGAGAGAGAGAGAGAGAGAGAGAGAGAGAGAGAGAGAGAGAGATGGTTAGCAGTTCTTTAACAAAGCTTCTAAAGATGCCAAGGTTTGTGAATACTGCTGACTAGTGGCAAAATGATAGTTGTGCAAGATGCTTGAGAATCTGAGGGTCAGGCAATTCCAGACTATCATAAAAGAAACATATATACTAAATAAATTATATTCCTAGCTTCAAGCCTAGGTTTTTTTCCCAGGAGCTAAGTCTTGGGAACAACTTAAGAAGATGGGAACATAGGAAGTTTAACTATCTTGATCTTCCTGGATATCTAGATAGCTTTTGAAGGTCATAGGCCTACTGGCATGATAATGCCATTCCTACATTCAAAATTATTTCCTAAACACCATGCCAAGGTAATGTTGTAGTACCTTGGTGTTCAGGAAGTGAACAATGCTTACTTCCATTGGCATCACTGCTGTACAATACTAGAGTTTCTAACTTGTTTCTCTGTGTCATATAATGTATGTGGGTATATGAATAATTTTGTATTTATTTATCCATTCATGTTTATGTAGTGTATATTAGAGGTGGAGACCCTTTGAGATATGTATGCAACGAAATTTCATTTTAATGTATGCCGATCAGTGTACATTCAAAGTGACAATAAAGCTAGTCTAAGTTTCCCATTCTCCTCATAGGATCAGGAGATGGGATCAACAGGGAGTTTGAAATGAAACAGTACCAATTGTGTAAATGGATGCAGATCTACTTTTGTCATTTGAGTTATTGCATAATTTTTGAGTGGGAATTCTGAAAAGGTCAATTCAAATATATCTGGAACAATCTATAGGAGAAGTCTAAATTTATGCCTAAATTTTAGGCATAAATATGGCCTAATATTTTATTTCTCTTTGTCTCTTAAGTGTGTGTATTTAAAAAGGAAAATAATAAATTTGGTAGTAGGCATAAAATTCTTTAGATATAAGGATATGCCTAACTCTGAAAGTAGTTTATTTATTGGCCATATATGCAGACATACCCACATCTGAAAATCAGACTTAAACAGTACATTAAAACATCAATACAGAATATATGTTAGCCTATGTTACACTTATAATAATCTTTCTCAATTAAGGTTTAGCTATAGATTGTTAGAGGTTCTTCAGAAGTTTGGACTGAAAAAAAACCCTTGATGTTTTGAAATTTGTGTACTGTAGAATGCTAGGGTTGGCAGTGATGGCAATTTTTACGTGCCACAATTTAGCTGCTGACCAGCCATTTTAATGTTATAAAGATTGTAAAATGTGTAGGTTAGAAGTAAATTATACTGTGATGTTTTGGTATTTTTTTTGCAAATTTTATGCAGGAGTTCCCCAGGACTTGAAAATATTTCAAGTGTTCCTCCAGGGCAGTATTTCTTAGTCTGTAAGGACTTCCAGAATTTCCCCAGGGGAATTCTGGGAGTTGAAGTCTGAACAGCTTAAAGTTGCAGAGACTGAGAAATTCTGCTCCAGGGTAAAAAGACTGAGAAAGATTGACCCGCATCTTTGTGAGCTGCTATCTATATAGATATAATCAAATGCTCTTATTTTAAATGCTTTCTGTATGAATACAATAAGGGTTAAGCTTGCATCTTTTTTTCCTCTGAAGTAATTTAGAAATAAAAAAAAAAAACCAGAGGAAAGTGATAATAATAGGCATATTTTACAGCAGTGGTGTCAAACTCGATTTCATTGAGGGCCGCATCAGAGTTGTGTTTGACCTCTGGGGCTGGGGTGGGCGTTGTTATGTCCTTATAAGGACATCCGGCCGGGGATTGGTTAATCCTCCGGGCGGGAAAGTTAAACTGCTGTCATTGGACGGCTGGTCTGCCGGAGCGCTATAAAAGGGCTCCGGCAGCACAGCCGTTCGTCTGTTCTGACTTAGTTAAGAGCTGAATAAAACTTGTTGAACAGACCCCGCTGGTCTTGTCTTCTTTCCTGCGCCTGATCTAACACTGGCGACGAAGGATTTGAAAAGAACCGCCACGCGGAGCTAAGTCACTCATCGAGAATTTCTCACTGAGCTGAAGTCACTGAAGATGGAGGCGTCACAAGCCGCGATGGCTCCGATCTCCAAATTCGACCCCAGAGTCGAGAAATGGACCTCCTATCTGGTTCGTTTCCGCCAGTTTCTGCGGGGAAACAACTATCAAGACCTCTCCGATGAACGGAAACGAGCCCTGTTCCTAGCGCATTGCGGCTCCGAGGTGCTGGAGATGGCCATCGACCTCGTGTCCCCAAGGAACATCGAGGAGATGTCTTGGGCCGATCTGCAAGACGTGCTGAAGGAGCACTACGCTCCCACTGGAACTCCCATTGCCAACAGATTCACCTTTCAGCAAAGGAATCAGTTGGAAGGGGAGCCCATCAAGGACTTTGTGGCAGCTCTGCGGCAACTCGCGTCAAACTGCGAGTTTGACAACGTTGAGAACGCCATCAGAGACCGCATTGTTTTCGGCATGAGGGACATTGGACTGCAACGTAAGTTCCTCAGCCGAAAGAAAATTGCGTTGAAAGACGTCGTTGAGGAGGCAATCGCAGCCGAGATCTCAGAAAAGGCGGCTGCCGCCATGAGTAGGGCTAAAGGGGTGCACAAATTGCACCGCCAACCCAAGAGCTCGTCTGAGGAGTCGTCTGCCAGCTCCTGCTCCGACGACGAAATGGCCGTTCACAAGGTTTCCCGCCAAAACCGTCGCGAGCGCACACAAGATGGCGCCCGGATCGAGCCCTGCGGCAGCTGCAAAGGAAGCCATGCCAGAGCCAAGTGCCGTTGGAGAGACGCTATCTGCCGACGCTGCAACAAGCGGGGGCACATCGCTGAAGCCTGCAGGGCCGAAGCACCTACCCCGGGTCCGTTTCCCCCCGGCTGGGGCGAGAAACGGCAAGACAACCAGAGACCATCCAAATGGTCCTCTGCCAGGTCTCAGCAACGAGGCGGCGGCTACGCGGCAGTCAGAACTGATCAGCTGTCCTCCGGCATCCACACCATTGACGATGCGGCCGCGAAGTTCCATGCCACCGTGATCGTGGAAGGAACACCCTGTTCTATGGAGGTTGATTCGGGATCGAACTACTCCATCATGGACTGGCACCAGTTAAAGCGCCTGAAACCGGGCAACTCGAAGAAAGACCTCAAGCCCCTACGGGCCCGTCTTGTCGATTTCGGCGGCAACCCTGTTGAGATCCTGGGGAGGACTTCGCTCCGGGTCACCTACCACGGCTTCCAGGGCGTCCTACCCATCACTGTCGTGGGGCGAAACCGCCCGAGCCTGCTGGGGATGGAGTGGTTCGAGCCATTGGGGCTGTCTATCAGCGGGATCCATCAAATTCGTAGGGACGAACTCGACGCCATCATCGAAGAGTTCAAGGAAGTCTTTGATGGTAAGCTGGGGAAATTTGTGGGGAAACCTATTTCTTTCAATTTGGACAAAAATGTCACCCCAATTAGGCTTAAGCCCCGCAGGGTTCCGTTCGCCCTGAGGCCCAAGGTCGACGCCCAGATAGATAAGCTTGTCGCCCAGGGGGTCCTGGAACCGATCGATCATGCTGCATGGGAGACCCCCATTGTGACCCCGATGAAGCATGATGGGTCTGTGCGCATCTGCACCGACTATAAGTGTTCGATAAATAGGGCCCTCCAGCAGAGCGCATATCCGGTTCCAGTGGTGCAACATCTGCTGCACTCACTTGGGAGCGGATCAATATTCGCGAAATTGGACCTGGCCCAAGCTTACCAGCAATTGCCAGTGGATGAAAAAACTGCGGAGGCACAAACCATTGTCACCCATAGAGGGGCCTTTAAATGCACGCGCCTCCAATTTGGGGTCAGCGCAGCCCCAGGTATTTTTCAATCATTTATGGAACGCCTTCTTCAAGGCATTCCAGGGGCGGTCCCTTACTTCGATGATGTCTTGATCTCCGGCCACTCCAAAACCCAACTGCTTGAGCGACTGCGCATGGTTTTACAGCGATTCAAGGAGAAGGGTTTGAGAGTCAGGAGGGACAAGTGCATCATCGGGGTCCAGGAAGTCGAGTTCCTGGGTTATCTCATTGATAAGAACGGCATTCACCCCACTAAATCTAAGGTTAGGGCTATCCATGAAGCTCCAGCCCCCCAAACCGAGACGGAGCTTCAGGCGTTTCTGGGACTACTGAATTTTTACAGTGTTTTCCTGAAACAGAAAGCCTCCGTGGCTGAACCGCTCCATCGCTTGCTGGGGAAGGCGGTTTCCTGGAGGTGGGGGAAGGAAGAGGAAGCAGCATTCAGAGCTGTCAAGAACCTGCTTTCTTCCGAGAGTGTCCTCATCCAATACCACGAGACACTCCCCCTGCTATTGACTTGCGACGCATCCCCCTACGGCATCGGAGCAGTCCTCAGTCATCAATTCCCGGACGGGAAGGAAGCACCCATCGCCTATTTCTTGAAGACGCTGTCCAGCGCCGAGAGAAATTACAGCCAGCTGGACAAAGAGGCCCTGGCCATCGTTGCTGGCGTCAAGCGCTTCCATGAGTATTTATATGGACGGAGGTTCACGGTCATCACAGACCACAAGCCCCTGCTGGGCCTGCTGTCTGGAAGCAAGCCCACACCTAACTATTCATCGCCCAGGATGACACGCTGGGCAATTTTTTTGGCCGGGTACTCTTACGAACTTTGCCACAGGCCGGGCAGTAACATCAGCAACGCTGACGCCTTGAGCAGATGCCCGTCAAAAGACTTAGTGGAGGACCCTGCCCCCACCCTGGGACTGCATCATATCGATGGCGACCTGGCTTGCCCAGTCACATCCGCAGACGTCGCGGCACTAACCCAGAAAGACCGGACTTTGAAGCAAGTGATGTCTTGGGTGCTGCGCGGCTGGCCTGCGGGACCGTTGACCGACGACTTCAAGCCGTTTGCAAGGAGGCAGCAGGAACTGTCAACCATGAAGGGCTGCCTGCTGTGGGGTGACAGGGTCGTGGTTCCCCAGGCTTTGCGCCGAAAGACTTTGGAAACATTGCACAAGGGGCACCCTGGCATCGTTTGCATGAAGGGACTGGCACGGAGCTACGTCTGGTGGCCATCACTGGACAATGACATTGAGGACTGGGTCTCCAGATGTGATCCGTGCCAAGAAGTCCGCCCCGCCCCTCCGCAAACGCCTATTGCGGAATGGGAAACACCGAGCAACCCGTGGGCGCGAATACACATAGACTTTGCGGGCCCGATGCAAGGAAAGTTCCTGCTGATAGTGGTGGACGCATTTTCCAAGTGGCTTGAGGTCATTCCCCTGGCATCCATCACTACTGAAGTCACCATTAGAGCCCTCCGGCGACTATTCGCTACCCACGGGCTGCCGGACGTCCTTGTTTCCGACAACGGCCCGCAGCTGACCTCGAAACCAATGGAGGAGTTCCTGGCCAGTTTGGGCATTCGCCATGCCCTCTCGGCCCCCTACAGACCGGCTGGCAACGGACAAGCTGAGAGGATGGTGAGGTTCACTAAAGAGGCCCTTGCCAGGATGGGACCGGGCGATTGGCAAGAGAAGATCGACAACTTCCTCTTGATACAGCATATTACGCCGCATGCCACCACTAGAAAGAGCCCGGCCGAATTGCTGATGGGCAGGAAGCTGAGGTCACCCCTGGACCGACTTCACCCCCTGTACCACTCCGAGGTCACCGCAACCGCGAGCCGCCCCCTCCGAGCCTTCTCTGCAGGAGATCCGGTTTTCGCGCTTAATTTCCACGGCCTGCCGAAGTGGCTTAAGGGGAGAATCGAGAGCGCAACCGGCCCGAAGTCCTACACTATTGAACTGCAAGATGGAGTGGTCTGTAGACGTCACATCGACCAACTCCGGAAGCGGTGGGAAGGGGATGGCGAAAACCACCCTGACGAGGTAGGACAACAACACCCCTACAAGGCAGGCCAAAACCACCCCGACGAGGTAGGGCAACAACACCCCTACAAGGCAGGACAAAACCTCCCCGTCGAGGTAGGGCAACACCACCCTGGCAGGGCAGGACAACACCACCCTTGTGAGGTAGCCCTGCAACACCCAGTCGAGGAAGGGCCGTACCACCCCAACATGACCGGCCAGCCAGCAGACCAGCTACCGTACTGCAACTGCCGAGTAGACAGGGGACTCCACGGCAACGAAAACTCACGCCTCCCCGGCACGGCAGCCCAACGCCACCCCGACGGCAGGGAACTCCAGGGAACGCCAGTAGACCGGGACATGCCCAACCGAGAGGGCCAACAACAACCCAGTGAGGGAGGCCTACAACACCCCTGCATGCAAGAACTACAACGCCCGTTTGGAATCTCCCGTCCAGCTGACCCCCGTCCCAAGCAACAACGACCCGACCAGGTCGACCTGCACCACCCAGACAGGGTCGACCAGCACAAGTCTAAAAGAAACGGACAATTTTCAAAAAATAAAAATAACCCAAGGGACTTACCGGCCTACGACGATCGGCACCCAGGCCAGGGAAGAGACCAACCGGACCAGCAGATATATTCCAACAGCGGGTCGGGAGGCGGCACACCGGAGCCGGTACCTGCAACGACCACTTCGCAGCCCAGCAGCAAGGCCGGAGGCGCACGGACAGGACCGGCACCTTCAACGACCCAGCGGCAGGCAGCCCAGGGGCGAGGGTCGGAGGACACCGGAGCGGCCACCTTCCAGACGGACGACGGAGAACAGAATGAACTGCGCAGGTCGAGCAGGGCTTCCAGACGTCCCGCCTACCTGCGTGACTACGTTTGTTGATTGACACGAGCTGAACCATGTTTCATCTAGGGGGGGAGGAGTGTTATGTCCTTATAAGGACATCCGGCCGGGGATTGGTTAATCCTCCGGGCGGGAAAGTTAAACCGCTGTCATTGGACGGCTGGTCTGCCGGAGCGCTATAAAAGGGCTCCGGCAGCACAGCCGTTCGTCTGTTCTGACTTAGTTAAGAGCTGAATAAAACTTGTTGAACAGACCCCGCTGGTCTTGTCTTCTTTCCTGCGCCTGATCTAACAGGCGTGGCCATGGTGGGCATGGCCAGCTTGAGGTCACTCGTGTTGGAGACACCTGTAGTAGCCCGAGTGCTCTGCCAGCGAAAACGGGCTTGCAAGCTCTGTTTTCGGCCATGACGGCCTCCTGCAGCCCTCTGCCAGCGAAAACGGAGCTTGGGGGAGGGGGGCTGCATGCGACTTCCGTTTTTGCTGTAAGAGGCACTGCAAGCCGTTCCTTCGCTGTTTCCAGGGCAGCCCCGTGGGCCAGATCTAAGCACTCCCTGGGCCGGATCCAGCCTCTAGGCCTTGAGTTTGATACCCCTGCTTTACAATATGTCAGTCGAGGGATCCATCTCTATATGAATATTTTTTTTTTAATTTTAAAAACAAAACTTTATTCATTGTTAAAAACATTTAAAACATACAAGTTTCTCTTAATCAAGAGACAAATTTACATATACAGTACACAACTTCACCTACTACTTAATTTCCATTATTATATATATCTATATACATATATACCGACATACCGTGGCATATTTCATTTTCTATTCCTCTGACAGTGCTGTTTTTGATTGTGTTAATTTCTTCTAAATTTTGCCTCTAGCCATTTCCCTTTCTCTGGTTTGTCCATTGATACCATCTATTCCATATTGTATAATATTTTGAGTCTTCCTTATCCTGTAACTCTAAAGTTAGTTTGTCCATTTCTGCGCATGTGTATATTTTTTGTATTAACTCCTGATCAGTTGGCAATTGATCTATTTTCCAAAGTTGTGCTAATGCTAATCTAGCCGTCGTGATTATGTGAAGTATTAAATATTTTATATCATTTCTAATATTCTTTTTGATCATGCCTAATAAAAAAATTTCGGGTTCTAATTCAATTTCGTAATCTGTTATTTCAATTATCCATGTTTTTATCTTATTCCAATATTTCTTAATTTCTGGGCAGAGCCACCAAGCATGGTAAAAAGTTCCTTGTGCTTTTTTACATTTCCAGCAGGTCGGATTTATGTTCGGGTACATTTTCGCTAATCTTGCGGTGGCCAGATGCCATCGATACCACATCTTATAGTGATTTTCTTTGTAGGCCACCGATTTTGTCATGCTGTAGTTATTTTCCCACACTCTTTCCCATTCTTCCAGCTGTATGCTGTGGCCAATGTTCCTTGTCCACGCTATCATCTGCCCTTTAACCAATTCTTCTGCCAAATCATATTCAAGTAGATATTTATATATTTTTGAAATTAATTTCCCTTTTTTAGATTCTAATTATTTGTCTAATCGATTTTGTTTTATGTCTATTCCTCCCTCCTCCTGATCCTTCCTGTATCTTGTTTTTATTTGTGAGTAGGGCCACCAGTCTATTGCTATTCCTTGTTCTTTTAGTTCTTCCCTAGTTTTTAATTTCCCCTGCATATCCAATATTTCGCTATATCTTAATATTTTTTGTTTTGATAGTATATTGGGGTGAATAATTGCTTCTATTGTTGATAACCAGCTGGGGATTTTCATGTAGTGTTTATGTTGAATTTGTTGCCATGTACTGATTAAAGATTTCCTAATAGTGTGGTTATTAAAATGTTTATATATTTTATTTCCAGAATTCCAAATAAAAGCATGCCATCCCTTCATTAGGTCATGTCCTTCCAGGTTTAACAGTCTTTGATTATCCAGGGTTATCCATTCCTTGATCCATAATAAACTTGCAGCCTTATAATATTTTTGCCATGCCGGGAAACCAAATCTGCCTCTAATTTTATCGTCTTGTAATATAGTCAATTTTATTCTTGATTTTTTTCCTTCCCACACAAAATTTATAGTTATTTTATCCAAATTATCAAAGAATTTCTTGTCTAATTTTATTGGTATTGTTTGGAATAAATAAAGGAGTCTTGGAAGTATATTTGATTTTATCACTGCTCTCCTCCCCAATAAAGATAGTCTTAGTTTCCCCCAATTATCTAAGTCCTCTTTTATTTTCTGGACTAAAGGTTCATAATTATCCTGTTTTATTGTTGCTGTTCTAGCTGTCAGATTTATCCCTAAGTATTTCACTTTTTTAACTGCCTGTAATCCTGAATCTTTTACTAATTTCTCTACTTGTTTTATTGTCATATTTTTTGTTATCATTTTTGTTTTTTCCTTATTAATTTTTAGGCCTGCTACTCTTCCGAATGTTTCAATTTCTTTTATTAATTTGGGGGTTGTTTCTATTGGATCTTCTATGAAGAAAACAAGATCATCGCAAAGGCTTGGACCTTGTAATCTTCTCTCTTAATCTTTAGTCCTTGTATTTCTTTATTTGTCCTTATTCTAATTAACAGATTTTCCAGTGTTAAAATAAAAAGTAGGGGAGACAGTGGACATCCCTGCCTTACTCCTTTATTTATTCCAAAATATTTTGTTGGATCTCTGTTTACCAAAATACATGCTTTTTGGTCCTGGTATATTGATGTTATCATTTTTGTAAATTTCTCACCAAAATTCATACTTTTAATCTGTTGTTTCATAAATTGCCAGTTTACTTGATCAAACGCTTTTTGTGCATCCAGAAAGATCAGGGCCACCTGTCTCTCTGGATGCATCTCGTAATATTCTAATACATCCATTACCATCCTTAAATTATTTTTTATTTGTCTTGTGGGTAAGAAACTGTTTTGGTCCTGATGTATTTTGTTATGTAGTATTTTTTTCAGCCTATTAGCAATTATACTCATGAAAATTTTATAGTCGGTATTCAACAAAGAAATTGGCCTATAATTTTTTATTAATGTGGCATCTGCCCCCTCTTTTGGTATTAGGGAGATGTACGCTTCCTTCCATGTGTTTGGTAATTTTGCCTCCATCAGGGCTTCATTATATATTTCTAATAATATTCTGTTTAATGATTCTCCAAATGTTTTATAGAACTCCGTTGGTAGACCATCGGTCCCCGAAGTTTATTGTTTTTCTGTCTTTTCAGCGCTTCTTTTAATTCACCTACCGTAATCTCCCTATCTAATAATTCTTTTTCTTCCTCTGTTAATGTTTGTACTCCCTTTCCTTTCAAGAAATGTTCAATTTCCTCTGTTGTTACTATGTCCTTCTCATAAAGTTTTTGGTAATATTGGAGTATTATTTCCTTTTTCTTCTCTATGCTTTGTTGGATCCTCCCCTCCTCATCTTGTAATTTCTGAATTGTTCTTTTTTTCTCTTTCCTTTCTCAACCTATATGCCAACCACCTCCCCGGTTTATTTGCGTGTTCGAAATAATTCTGCCTTAAATATTTTAAAGTCATTACATATTTCCCTTGTTCTAATATATTTAACTTATGTTTTGCCGCTATCCATTTTACTCTTATTTGTTCATCCCCTGGTTTTCCTCGCAATTTACTTTCCCAATTTTGAATTTCTTCTTGTAATTTGTTATATTCTTTTTCTCTCTCTTTTCTATGTTTTGCGTTATATGCTATTGTAAGGCCTCTTACATATGCCTTGGTTGTGTCCCATAAAGTTTGTAGGGAGGTGTGTTGTTTTGTATTTTCCTTATAAAACCATTCTAGTTCCTTTTCCATATATTTCTTATATTCTTTTTCTTTTATTAACTGTGTATTCATTGTCCATCTATTTTTCTTTCTCTGCTGCCCCTTCCATGTCATCATTAATGGGTTGTGATCCGCCCAATTGTTTGGTAGAATTTCCACCGCTTCTATGTCCCTCATTAACATACTGGATACCCATACCATGTCTAACCTAGATCAGGACTTGTGTGGGTTCGAATAATATGTAAATTGTTTAATTTCGGGATTATAAAACCTCCAACTATCTATCATGTTTAACTCTTCCACCATATCTGTAAAAGTTCTGGGTAACACATTTTTCTTATTTTTATTTTGCTGGGCACATTTATAGTCTTTTCTTACATCTAAAATAGCATTAAAATCTCCAATCAGACATACATTTTCCATTTTTTGATCCATAATTTTCTCATGCACTTTTTTATAGAATTCTAATTGTTTACTGTCTGGTGCATATATTACTACTAATAATATATTTTTGTAATCAAATCTTAACTCTATCATCACTATTCTACCTTCAGTATCTATATATCTTATATTGCTATCTATTCCTTCCTTTATATATACCACTACTCCTCTTTTTTTCTCTTCTGCCAAAGATGAATATACTTTACCTAATTTCTTATTTTGTATGTATTTTATGTCTTGTTTTCTTATGTGTACCTCCTGGAGGCACACTATATCCAATTTTTGTTTCAGAATTTTTTTGAAAATTTTATATTGAGTTCAAATTGAAAATTGGATGGTGAGTTGAGTCCGTTTACATTCACTGATAAAATTTTAAGAGTTCTTTCCATTTCTTACTGACTTTCCTGTTGTTTCTTCTTTGTTTCTTGTTCTTTTTTTTTTGCCTCTTGTTTGCACTCCTCCTTCCTTCTGAGTCTCTCCTTTGTCTTCTTTTCCTCCTTGTGGTGGGGTTCTTTCACGTTCCTGTCTCTGTTTTGCTTTTATATTCCTCCCTCCCTCTTCTTTACTGTCACTTGTTATCTCACTTCCTGTCATTTGATCATATAATTCCCTTGCTTTGCTGTGCGAATCCACCTTTATTTTCCTTCCCTGCCACGTTACTAACATCCCTTCCAGCATCGTCCATCTAAAAGGTACATATCTCCTATTTAGCAGCATGGCCAGGAACCAATACTCTTTTCGCAAGTCTCTTATTCTTTTAGGGATTTGTTTCAAAGTTATTATTTCTTTATTCCTATAATGCATAGGTTCCTCCTTCGTTATTTTGTATACAATATCCCTCACCTTTCTTCTTACGAATCTTACGTGTACCTCCTGAGGGAGTTTGTTTTGCCAGGCGTAATTTGTGTGAACCTGATACACTTCATCTAACTCATTTATTATTACTTCCCTTTCTCTTTGGAGAGCCTCAACTATCATCTCCGCCATTATCATCGTCAGAGCTTCCTCCCTCTCTTCAACTACATTTTGGAAGCGTAGATAAAATGCCGCTTTTTCCATTTCCAATTGCGCTACTGTATTCTCAAGTTCCTTATTTAATCCTGTCATTTTTGTATCCAATGCTTCCAACTTTCCTTCTGTCAATTCAGTCTTTTGTTCTATTTCTTTTATCCTTTGATCATTTTTTTGAATGATTTCTTGTATCAGGTCCATTTTTTCGTCAATCTTTTGAATGTCATTCTTAACTTCTCTCTTTACCTCGTCCATGTCTTTTCTAGATTGTTCATGGTTTCTGGTCATGCATTCTTGCAGTTTGACCATTGTTTCTTGGATTGTCATTAACATGGCTTGCATTGTTGGCATACTAGGCGTGCTGGGTTGTTTCTCTGATGCAAACATTCCCTCCAAAGTTTTCTGTGATACTGGGTAGGCCGATGATCCTGCTAAGATTGATGTTATTTTCTTTCCCGTTTTCAACGTTGTTGTGGTGGTGCTCGTCATTTCTTTCAGAATTCTATATTGTTCCTCCAATATTTTATCAACTTTCTCCCAAATCACCATCCAAAATTTTGAGTAGTTTTTTCCCCCTTTTCTTTAAGTAAATTTCCTTTAACTAATTGGTTATCTCTATAAAATACTTCATAAAAAAATAGCAGTACTATAAATTTAAATATTAAATATGAATATTAAGTATAATGCTAATATAAGTTAATATGAGTAGTTAATATAAATATAAATAGTATAAATAGATATAAATAAGTATAAGTATATATAAATATGTAGTTTAGATAATCACAAAACTTATTCAATCAATTCTTAATACTTAATACTTAATAATTATAATACTTAATTTATCTAAAATCATGAAAAGAAATATATGTTCAAATTTAATTAAATTTAATTACTTCCCAATGGTTACTTCTATATGAATATTTTCATTAATATTTGATGGTGCTTAATTTTTCCTCAAGTGTTCCCCTCCAAATGCACTTTAGACAAATGCCAGGCCACTACACTTCATCATTTCATTCTTAGCCAGATCTCAACACAAAATAACTTCTTGATACCTAGGTCAATTTCACACTGGCAGCATCGGAATGATGGGAGCAAGGTGTGAAGGCCTTTCTCTATCATTTTGCTGCCATCTTGTGATTGTTCAACCTTTTACAGCTTCAGATAGGATAAATGACTTCCCTCATGACTGGCTGGGGAATTCTGGGAGTTGAAGTCCACTCATCTTGAAGTTGCCGAGGTTGAGAAACACTTTGGTAGCAGAGCAAGTTACTCTGATGCCAGTGCATTTCTTGAGATGACGCAAAGCCACTCTTCGAAAAAGCAGTTTCATCGTTTATTTTGGATGAGATCCCTATCGACGGACATGAAATCCTCCCCTCTTGATCATTTTCCAGCTGCCCGTTTGTTTCTTCCAGCCCAAAGAAAAGCAGCAGTAGTTATGCCCGCTGAACTTATCATCAGAAAGCTCAACATATCACAGCTCTTTTTTTTTTATTGAAAAAGTTTTTTAATAAAATTTTTACATACATTTTCTCCCCCCTCCCCAACCACCCCCCGGACTTCCCAGAGCAAATACGAGTACATGATAGAATACAGCTCAAATTCTCTAAGTTAAACTCCATTTCACACTTATCATAATCCTAATCATTAAACAAGTAAATAAAAGGAAAGCAAGTCTTCTTTTTTTCTCATTCCATCTAATTCGACAGAATTAATCTCCATGTCTCCATTTATAGTTACAGCAGTTAATAAAACAATTAAATATTACGTAATCACACCTATCATTACTCAGTATAACTAATTAATACTTAGCAAATTATTAAATCTATACAATCTAACAAGATATTTTGTAACTTTTCATTTAAAACAGAGAAAGAAAACCCAACAACAAAGAAAAATAAAAAACCCTCAGTCAAAAAAAAAAACAACAACCCAGATTTAAAATAGAATACTATATAAAATCTTCCATCCTCCATTTTTGAACCATCAAGGTCCATTTATAGTTAAAACACTTAAAACAATAATAATAAAATTTTTAGTCAAAAAAGGAATATAACAATCAAACCTCTTATAAGTTTATCAATACAGATAAAACATCATTTAATAACTATATCAAACATTTTAATTCTTCATACTAGATTAAACCAGTTGCTAATCTTCTTGTCTTCACATCTTCCAACAGCATATAGAACATCTTCATCATTTGCGTCTACCCACCTAAATAGTAAATTGCTTCTTTATAAACCCCCCCCCCGAGTGACTTTATAACATATCACAGCTCTTGATTAGCTTTCCAATGCTAAAATTAAAGCTGTGAGAGAGAAACTGTGTCTTCAACTAAGTTGGAAGGGTTTTTTTGTTGTTTGTTTGTTTGCTCTTAACGAGAAAGAAGGAAGAGAGAATGGAGAGGAGAAATCATGTTGGACCAAGGGAGATCCAGGGAGGAACTTAATTAAAGCATACAAAGAAGTCAATATTCAAAGCTATCTTGGGCCTCCCTAGCTAGACAAATTACAAGAGGATGGGCAGAAGGCTGGGGGAACAAAGTAAGATAAACTGTTTTCCTTATTATGCTTAATCAATGGCCAGTGCTCTTTTTCGCCACGATTCCTTAGCAAAGGAATATGGAATTGGAACAGACATACTAAACAGATTGTATTCTTTTGTGGATGAAGGAGAGAAAGCTTGCTTCACTGACCATATTATTCCTGTGCTTGTTTTGGCTTTAGCTCTCATCGCTGATCAGCTTCCTAGCACACATTTGTGACTGGACCAGAAATGATTTTGTTAATAATGGTTAGCTTCAGACCCTGCTTCGTAAGGATTTTCTCCCTTGAAGCATCAACCTTGCTTCAATATCAAGTATTGCTCTCTGTGTAATACTTGAAGCGTCCAGACTAAATTGAATACTTCATCCCAGGAATTCAAATAGTATCAGGGGTGGGTTTCAAAACCTGTTGTTACTGGTTCGCTTGTGGGTGTGCATGCGCACACACATGACACTTCTGCACATGTGCATCCGGGCAGGGTGGGCAGAGCCTCCCACCGCCGCCACTACCGGTTTGCCCAATCCGGGGCGAACCGGTAGCAACTCACCACTGAATAGTACACCATTCTTAACATTTGTAAGAAGGATTGAATTCAACATTTTAGGTAGGGCAAGAGGAGAATTGTTACATTTTGTACTATTGTAGAGCTGAGATAAAAGATGCCCCTGAATTTAAGAATAATTCCTAAAGGGTTAATTAAACCTTCCAGCCACTCCTGCCACAGTGACCATGGTCGGAGCTAATGGGAGCTGCAATAGAAGAAAAACCAGGTTGGAAAAGGTGATTTGAATGATTGGCTGGTTCTCTTTTTGCTTCCTTGTTTTTCTCCAAATGAAGGACAAATAATTTTCCCCGTTCTTATTAACAAATTGGGCTGCTCTATATTTTTTATTTTCTAAAAATCAATGTAAGCACTGAAGTAATCATCTTAGAAAGCCTTACATATGAAAATTAGTTAAGGGAGTTGGGAATCCCAGCCACAAAGCACTGCAAACATGATGTAATATTTTATAAAGCAGATTTTATATCTGTTTTAAAATTCAGAGAATTCATGTAACCTTGATGGGCAAGATAGCACAATGAATCGAACTGATGACTTGGCAGAATAATTGCTTTGTGGTTTTCATTCTGTGGTTATTCACATTTTCCATCTTCGGATAATTATTTGCCCAGGGTTTTTTTTTTTAATGCCATCTTCTCCAAACTAGCATCTTTAGAAACAGTAGTGTTCTCCAGATGTGTGAGAGTTTAACTTCCATCTTCTTTTATATCTTATGACAGTGTCAGATATGGTGAAGAGAGCCCAAGAAACTAAGATGCAACATGTTTTTAAACATCCATGTTGGGAATGGGGCAGGGGTGAAATGCTCCCGGTTCGGACCGGCTCGGGTGAGTAAGTAGCAATGATGGCCAGTGGTTCGGAGAACTGGTAGCAATGGAAACTGGACGCTCCACCCACCCACCCCATTCCCCGGAGTCGGGGAATACACCATTCCCCGACTCCTATTGTCCACCTTTCTCCCGCAGCTGGCTATCAGGGAAGGCAAGTGCCCGAAAAGTACTGGAGTCACTCACTCTCCTTGAATGAGCTGCTCTGGTCCACACACTGGCTGTGCAAGCACACACTGTTTATTTAATTCAGTGGCAGGTTGGATGTGTGCTTGCGCAGCCGGTGCGTGGACAGAGCGGCTCATTCAAGAAGGAGAGTGAGCGACTCCGGTACTTTTTGGGCGCTTGCCTTCCCTGACAGCCAGCCGCTGGAGAGAGATGGGCACTAGGAGTCAGGAAATGGGGCGGGTGGGCGGAGCCGCGGGAGAAAGGTAAGGACACGCTGGCAGAATAGAAATTTAAAAAGTTTTCCTACCGGGTTCTGTGGGTGTGGCTTGGTGGGAGGGGGTCTTGTGACTGAGTGGGTGTGGCTGTGAGTGACTTTGAGTTGGCCATGCCCACTCAGTCACAGGACAACCCCCCACCAAGCCACGCCCACAGAACCGGTAGAAAAAAATTTTAGATTTCACCCCTGGAATGGGGTAAATGATAGGATTTTGTGTTTCCTGATGGACAAAGAAGGTAAGAGGGCATTAATTACCCATCTGATGTTATTTGTACATCAAATACTACTCAATTTAAGAAATTAAAATGCTTTTTTAGTTTAGTTTTAGTTTTAATTTAATTTGTATACCACCCTTCTCCCAGAAGGGACGCAGGGCGGTGAACAGCCAAAATTAAAAATACATACAGTACAAAAGTTAAGATAATTAAAAATAAATTAAATCAATCGGCCTCCCAATTTAAAACCCCAAATCTTATAAAATTAAAATCCCATTAAAAAACTATTTAGGCTAGGCCGGCTTGCTGAAATAGATATGTCTTCAGGGCCTTATGGAAGGTCCGGAGGTCCAGGATCAGTTGTATTCCAGGAGGTAGCTCATTCCACAGGTGCCCCACAGAGAAGGCTCTCCCCCTGGGGCCGCCAGTCGACATTGCTTGACCAATGGCACCCTGAGGAGGCCCTCTCTGTGAGAGCATATTGGCCGGTGGGAGGTTATCAGTAGCAGCAGGCGGTCTCGTAAATACCCTGGCCCTAAGCCATGGAGCGCTTTAAAGGTGAGAACCAATACCTTGAAACACACCCAGAAGACCAACGGGAGCCAATGCAGCTAACGCAGGAGAGGTGTTACATGGGAGCGCCACGTCGCTCCCATAATCACCTGCGTGGCCGCATTCTGAACCAGTTAGAGCCTCCGGGTGCTCCTCAAGGGGAGCCCCATGTAGAGAGCATTGCAGTAGTCCAGGCGAGATGTAATGAGGTCATGGGTGACCGTGCATAAGGAGTCCCGATCCAGAAAGGGGCGCAACTGGCGTATCAGGCGAACCTGATAGAAAGCCCCCCTGGCCACGGCCGTCATATGCTCTTCTAAAGACAGCCGTGTGTCCAGGAGGACAACCAAGTTGCGAGCCCCCTCTGTGGGGGTCAATGACTCGCCCCCCCACAGTAGCCAGCGATGGCACCAGCTGGCTATATCGGGACGCTGGTATCCACAGCCGCTCGGTCTTGGAAGGGTTGAGTCGAAGCCTGTTCCTCCCCATCCAGACCCGCACGGCCTCCAGACACTGGGACATCACTTCGAGGGCATCATTGGGGTGGTCTGGGGTGGAGATGTACAGCTGAGTATCATTAGCGTACAGATGGCATTGCACCCCAAAGCCATGGATGATCTCACCCAGTGGCTTCACATAAATGTTGAACAGGAGTGGCGAGAGGACCGACCCTTGCGGCACCCTGCAAGCAAGGTGCCTCAAGGTCGACCTCTGCCCCCCTGCCAACACAGACTGCAACCAGTCAGAGAGATAGGAGGAGAACCACCGCAGCACAGTGCCTCCCACTCCCAATCCCCCCAACCGGCGCAGCATGATACCATGGTCAATGGTATCAAAAGCCGCTGAGAGGTCTAACAGGACCAGAACAGAGGAACAACCCCTGTCCTGGGCCCTCCAGAGATCATCTACCAATGCGACCAATGCCATCTCCATGCTGTACCCAGGCCTGAAGCCGGACTGGCACGGATCTAGATAGACGGTTTCATGCAGGTACTGTGGGAGCTGTCGCGCAACCACACTCTCCACAACCTTCGCAATAAAGCGAAGGTTGGAGACCAGACGGTAGTTTGCCAAAACAGCCAGGTCCAGAGAAAGCTTCTTGAGGAGGGGCCTCACCATCGTCTCTTTCAAGGCAGGAGGCAAGAACCCCTCCCTCAGAGAAGAATTTATAATCCTCTGGAGCCAGCCTTGTGTTACCTTCCGGGTGGCCAGTACCAACCAGGAGGGACACGGGTCCAATAAACATGTGGTTGCGTTTAGCCTCCCCAGGATCCTGTCCACATCCTCAGGAATCACAGGGTTGAACTCATCCCAGATGATATTCTCAAGACCGGCCTCAGTCACCCCGCCTGGATCTACCCAGTCAGAGTCCAAGCCTTCCCGAATCTGAGCGATTTTATCGTGCAGATACTGTGCAAAATCCTCAGCCTTCCCTTGCAAGGGGTCCTCCCGCGCTCCCTGATGAAAGAGGGAGAGAGTCACCCTAAACAAGGCGGCTGGGCGGTTATCTGCCGATGCAATAAGAGCGGAAAAGTAGTTACACTTTGCTGCTTTTATCGCCACTAAATAGGTCTTAATATGAGACCTAACTAGTGTTTTGTCGGATTCGGAGCGACTAGCCCTCCAACCACTCTCTAGGTGTCTTTTCCGGCACTTCATCTCCCTCAGCTCCTTGGAGAACCAAGGAGCTGGGCAGATTCGGCGCCGGGTCAGAGGCCTCAAGGGCACGACTCGGTCCAGAGCCTGATTTTGATTTTGACTTTGGCTAGAATAGTATATTAGAACTTTAATCATTCAATTCAGTGATTGTTTACCAATTCATTGTTGTACATACGAAGAATACTTTACTGAAATAATAAGGAGCCATTTAAATTTGTGAGGTTTTGGACATACCACTCATCATATACATTATTTTTCACCCCATCCCCATCCCATTGTAATAACATTGCTATAAAGCAAATCTGTACCCTGAAAATCTGTTAATCAAAAAATAAAGTTTTTTTAAAAAGTCCCTGTTTTTAACCAATTAAGCTTAATTCTGGATTATATGTGAACTTAATCTGACATTTATGTCAACATCTGAACCATTTCTCCCCCTCTTGGTTTCTACTTCTGACAGCAATTAAAACTTCTCAAAACGGCACAAAATTAAATTAGTCAGGAATGGAAACTATAGTGTAAATTGCTCATTGCTGGTTGTCATTAACACACCACAGCTAAATTGCTTTCTTCTTACAGTGAATAAAGATCCCTGGTTAACATCAAGAAATTAGTATCATTCCTCTAGTTTTCAATACAGGGGAAAGGGCGAAGCTCTTCCCTGCATTTTTATTACCCCGTCCCTCCAACATTTTTAATTAATAAAAATAAATAAATATTCTGACAGTGCTAGTAAGTACCAGGAGTTGGGTGAAGTCATAAACGTAGGTGAATGTGAACTTGTAGAAGGTTGAGAGGAGAGTGAAGAGATCTTGGTGGAATCAGGAGCTGGAATGGAAGCTGAGGACCTACATATGAGAGGGAGCGCCTGTTAGGTTTAATACCGTGTTTCCCTAAAAATAAGACCGGGTCTTCTATTAATTTTTCCTCCAAAAGATGCATTAGGGCTTATTTTCAGGTGATGTCGTCCTGTATGTGTGGTGGAGCTGGAGAATGACGTTGGATGCGGGTCGAACATGCAGGGGCCGTGGCGTGGTGCCACCTCTGCCCCACCACCTGCCTCGCCTTGTGGTGGTGCACCAGCCCCAGGCAGAGACAGAGATGGGGGGAGCACACAATCTGGCCCGCTGGATACACCCCGTGGCTGCCTACCCTGTCGTGGCTGTGGGCAAGCAAAGATACGGTGGGACGGAGTGAGCAGGAGGCCACATGGATGTCTGGTGGGCCGGATTGCATGCCTCCACCTCCCCCCCTCACCTCTGCCTCCTCCTGCTGCTTGGAGGGCCAACCCGGCAGTTGCAGCACTTGAACTCACCTGCACTGAGTGGGCTGTGCAGCCCCAGAGTGCACCGGCCAAGGGGCTGGCCCACCAAGCAGCAGACAGAGGCACACGATCCATGCAGCCACCCGCCCACTCTGTTCCATCACCTGTCTTTGCTTGCCCACGGCCAGGATAGGGCAAATGGATCACTTAAGCATGACTGTCGTATCAGTTTTATCCCGTTTGCTTTTGACTGGGTTTCCCTATGAATGCTGGAGTAGGATGCTCCATCTAATTATTGGCAATGCTTTATATAAGAATTCTGAGAATTTTTCTGCCTCCTGATGTTGTTGAACTTTAGTAGCAATTCCCCCCCCCATCTTTCCATCCATACTTATCCCCCTTTCAATTAGAAGCAAAGTAAATATATATAAAACTCCGAGGAGCACTTGGAGGCTCCAACTGGCGCAGAGTGCGGCCGTGTGGGTGGTAACAGGAGCGATGTGGCACTCCCATGTAACACCCCTCCTGCGCGAGCTGCACTGGCTCCCGGTGGTCTTCTGAGTGTACTTCAAGGTTCTGGTCACCACCTTCAAAGCGCTCCATGGCTTAGGACCCGGGTACTTGCGGGACCGCCTACTACCACCAATAGCCTCCCACCGGCCGGTACGCTCCCATAGAGAAGGGCTCCTCCGGGTGCCATCGGCCAAACAATGTCGGCTGGCGGCCCCCAGGGGGAGAGCCTTCTCTGTGGGGGCACCTACTATCTGGAATGAGCTCCCCCCGGAGATACGGAGGATCCCGGATCTGCGCACCTTCCGCCGTGCCCTAAAGACCTTTTTATTTCACCAGGCGGGCCTGGCCTAACTTCTCCCTCTTTTAAATAATTTTAAATAGTTTTAATATCTTAATATTTTTAATATTTCTATACTTAAATTTAATATTTGGTTTTAAATTGATTGGGGTTTTAATCTGTCTGTCTGGGCCAAACTATTTAATTCAATTTTATTTCTATTTTAAATTTTGTATATATGTATTTTATTGCCAGCTGTTCACTGCCCTGAGTCCTTCGGGAGTAGGGCGGTATATAAATCAAATCAAATCAAATCAAATAAATAAATAAATAAAACGACAAGTCGTAAATACATCCATTTTGCTTCTTAAATGGCTCTTTAATTCCTGGAATCCTGGAAACCTGGAATCCAAGATTGTTCAGGTCAGTCCCACCCATTCTTTTATTATACTCATATTCCTGGCAGTCTTCAGAAATTGAAATAAATAGAACGTAAAGTCTGAAGTTGGTTCCAGCTGCCATGGTGCTTACTGTGGAAACTCATGTGTGATTAAGTTGCACAATAGAATTTTATGGCACAAAAGGCCTTCTTGAGTTTGGTGTTGCCAAACAATTGCAGCAATTATTACAGGATTTAGTGTGGGTTCCTTTTGTTTAGGCTAAAATACGCTTTCTCGAGTATGCCAAAATACTGTTTCCTTGGAATTTCTAGATCCATGGATTCCCATTCCTCAAATTCCTCAAATTCTCCAGCCTGTGTGGCCATTGCTACTGTACTTAGAATTCTAGGACCTGAAGGATGTCATTCAGAAGTTGCCAAGACTGGGAAAATTGAACTAGAATGAAATGTCCCAAGAAAGATTTATATTACCATGTGCAAAAAATAAAGACAAGAGTGGAGCAATTCACACCTTTGTCATTCAGGAGATATTTTGACTGTTAGATATGCATCAGTGCAAAAACCCTGGGCTGATATTAAGATTCCAATTCATTAGTTAAATACATTACTCTGTTGAAAAGAATGAAATGCCACAATCCCAGCTCTTTGAGTAATCCAGAGATGGGCATGTTTGAATGTCTCTATTGCATCACAAAACGCTTCCAGTCTATTTTTCCTTCCCCTTACAAAGTAAATGTGGGGGAGAAAAGTGTTGGAGAGCAGATGAACACAGTGGACAGTTGATGCCAACACTGACCTAATTAAGAGCCGAGCCAGTTTGTTTTCGCAGCTTGATTCAGTTAGTAACTTTGTGACCGTTTTGATGCGAGGAAATTAATTTTCAACCTCCACCTACTTTAAGCAATTCTGTAATTGGAATTGTTATTTATTTCTTTTTCTTTCTTTCTTTTTTAAAAAACCCTGCTTAGCTCACACTATGCCTTCTACATCCTAAAAACAGTGAAGCTGAAAATAGAGAATAGCTTCATGCTAATTGCACAGAAGAAGTGTATTTATTTGATATCCACTGCCTTGCTAGGAGTTGTCATTTCTAATCAAAGTCAAAGGAGAAACCCCAAAGCTCAAATGAGCTAAACTGACTGCCTTATTAGAGAGATCCCTCAAGAAGTGGGCTGACTATCAGCCTTTGAAGGATATCCAAATTCTTTCAACATTTGGAGGCTGTGAGATGCTTGAAACTAGAACCCTTTTCCAAATAGCTCTTCAAATTAAGAGATGAACGATTGTCAAGTTTGCAACAGATCTAAACATCCATCCTAAAGTTGAGCTGAGCTCTGGATTAAAAACATGACAAGCTATCTTGGTGGAATTCATGTCACATATAAGACAGTTTAGGCTTATATCAAATATCTACAGAAAGATGATATCTTACAACTGCACAGGATAGATTTGTTACTGGAGAAGTTCTTGCAAGTAGATTTTAGACTTATCTAAGATGTTAAACTTCACTAGATTGATTTAAATTTCCAAAAGAAATATATGCAGCTATGAGAAGGCAGGTCATCTTAATTTTAATTTTCAATTAATTTTGGTATCAACAATGAAGTGTCTTAGAATGCAAATCAAAGGGAAGGAAGTAACCTGAATTTGTAAGATCAATTACCATCCATAGTCAGTGATCACATCACTTTATGGACATTTTCATATAATTTTTGATGTCAGTTTCGAAATGGTTAGCTAATATTTTTTCTGGGATGTTTTTCCTTCCTTCCGGGCTAGTCTACAGCTTTAGTATGTCCTGTGATCTTCTACTCAACAACTTTCCTTTCTAGATTTTTAAAATCTGCCAAATCACCAGCTGTACACCTAGTTGACAAGTCCACTATACATGTGATGTACAAGTGATTAGTAATGTGGTAAGTACATTGCTTGTACTTTTATGTTGCATTAAAAATGTGATAGATATTGCAATTATTTACAGTTACAGCTATTTTATTTTCACTCTGCTACTGAGAAACAAGACGAACTCCATTCCTTTATCTCTTTGTTCCTGCTTTACAGAGCTGGTATTCAGCAGGTTCTGACCAGTTCCAGAGAACCAGTAGCAGAAATTTTGAGTAGTTCAGAGAATCAGCAAATACCACCTCTGACTGGTCCCACCCCATCTAGTCTCTGCCTCCCGAGTCCCAGCTGATTTGCTGGGTCTTCTTTTGTTACCCTGAGAACAGAGCTGGAAAGGTTAGTGGGGTGGGGAGGAAATGGGGATTTTGCAGTAACCTTCCCCCAGGAGTGGGGTGGGAATGGAAATTTTACAGTATCCTTCCCCTGCCACGCCCACCAAGCCAAACCACGCCCACCAAGCCACGCCCACAGAACCAATAGTAAATTTTTTTGAATCCCACCACTGCTGCTTTACCTCTGTGATGGAGGCCTTCAGCAAGGAGACAGCAAAATATATCAACCAAGTGTACAAATAAAAGAACAATTACTATTAAAATAACTGTAAATAACACCAGATTCCCTTTCTCAAAGAAGAGCCAAACTAACCAATAATAAGCCGAAATAGTTAAAGATGAGCTGGAAACAAAAACTTGTCTTAAAAAGATGGCAGGCAACAAGTAAAGAGACAGATTATCTAAACGTTTGGAGAAGAGAGTTCCACTAGAAGGTGAATGTCACCATCAGCTGTATCTCTCAAGAGAACAGTGTGTGCAAGAGGAAAGATTGCTTAGGTTTACAAGAAGGTGAAAGCCTCTCATGTCCCAAATGACATTTAGAAATGAACAGACCTATCAGTCTGGCTGGAAAAATACAGGTTTATTTAATCCCAATGCCTGGTCAAATTTCAGCATATCTTCTTCAAGTAATTTTCAAAGGCAAACCCACACAGAGTATGTTAAAACAACCCAATCAAAATGAAATTAATGTACTATATGTTTAAGTACAGCAAAAATAGATACAGTTAATGCTTAGTGGCAGCCAAATATTAATGAAGATTAATATTAAGAAGAGGGAGTCAAGCTATTCTCCAGAGCACATGAGGGAAGGACAAGAAGCAATGGGTGGAAACTAACTAAGGAGAAAAGCAACTTAGAACTAAGGAGAAATTTCCTGACAGAACAATTAATCAGTGGAACAACTTGCCTCCAGAAGTTGTGAATGCTCCAACACTGGAAGTTTTTAAGATGTTGGATATCCATTTGTCTGAAGTTGTGTAGGGTTTCCTGCCTAAGCTGGCGGTTGGACTAGACGACCTCCAAGGTCCCTTCCAACTCTGTTATTCTATTCTATTCTATTCTATTCTATTCTATTCTATTCTATTCTATTCAGTTTACAATGGCCCATGTCAGACTTTATGATCTGACTGTTTCCTCATGCTACCAATCAAATGCTAACTTGCTTTCCAATTTCATAAAGGATTTATCCCACTTTTTAAACCTAATTTGGGGGGGGGGGATCAGAATGCCAGAAACTCTGTCCTGAGTAACTAACCAAATATAATTCCTGAACATTCTTTTTGATATCCGTACTTTAAAAAATAAAATAATAATTACCAGCATGCTTACTGGTCAAATACAGAAAATCAGAGAACAATCTGAAATATTTTGATGGCTAGATCTTCCCATAAAGAGCAGCTAAGGAGGCTACAGACTAGAAACTAGGAGACTGTGAGTTCTAATCCTGCCTTGGGTGTGAAAACCAGTTGGGTGACCCAGTTGGGGTCACAGGGTTGTGGTTGAGAAAATAGAAGGAAGAAGGTGTGTTGGATATGTTCACTATCTTGAGTTATTTGTAAAAATAATAAAGGCGGAATACAAATAAATAAAAATAAATAAATAAATGTGGGTAGAGCACATGTTTTGTAGAAGACTCTAGACTGGACCTCCATTATTTCTAGATTGGACTGCTACTGACAATTGTGGTAAACACATTGAGGCGATGATTGGACCCAGGTTGTCCTTAAGTCCATGGCAGTTTTCTAAATCTCCGAAACTAGTATTTAAAAGAAAATTGAACGCTAATTTCATACCAAAGGCATTATTCTAATTTCTTTCTTGGTCAGAAAAGATGAAATGACTGAAAACAAACCACAGTATTATCATGAAGGCAAGTAATAGGCTTGTATTGCCACTTGATGTCATCCTGGTGCAACAGAAACAGAGCTAATAGGCTGTAAAACTTTAAACGTGTACAAAAAACAGCTTGGACATAACTGCTTCAAGAAGTCCAGCATATTTCTTGTGTTAAAGCATTTTCTTTTCAGTTCTCAGCAGAACTTTGCTGTCAGTCTTGCAAACTGTAGAGAAGACAGCTTAAGGGGAATTATCTCTAGTTTTCTGACAGGAGCTCAGGGAAAAAATGCACATTTCTCCCCTTGTTTGAGGGAACAATAAGGCTGAAGATAACATTCTGCTGATAGACTGTTCCTTTCTCAGAATTTCAGCGTCAGATATTTGAAAAACTCTACTGGTAACTCTGCTGAAAAAAAAGTGGAAGGTGCAATATATTTGAAAAATCCCTGTAAAAAGACCATGGCTTTTCTTGATTTCTCAGCAGTAACAGATCATTAGTTTGCAATCGTATATTCAATTATCTGTGAATAATCTCCCTTGAATTTAATGAGATTTCCTTCTGAGTTGGGTATGTACAGGATCATACAGAGCTTTGCACTGCCCGAAATGATTTAAGTCCTGCTGATTATTTCAAACCTCAAACTCAAAGAATCATCTAAATATGTTTGGCTTTTGTTATTGTATGCTGCTTTAGGGAAGACTTTTTGCCTGTACGTATTTCTATGTCAGTAGAAATGGGCGCCATTCTGATTTTTTGTTCCATATTTTTCTTTCCAATGAGATTAAGGAGCTCTGATGCTGCCCTTTTTGGAAAACTCAACTGTTTTTGGTACCTCATTTGAAGAAAAAATAGAGGAGAGACATGATATGGACTTCAAATAGGAGGTGGAGCAGACAAGACACAGTAATGGGAAATGATAAGGCAAGCTATTGTGGTGAATGTAGTCTGGATTGCCAGGAGAGAGGGGCGGCTCTCCAAAGGACAAAGAAGCAATGGAGCTTGGAAAGTTTGGTCAGCAGAAAGAGATTAAATTGGCTCCTCACTAGCTTCTCCCAGAGTATCTGTAGCTATGCAAGTAGCCGCTTTAAATCTGGCAAGATTCTGTCTATAGGTGAAGAACAATACAGGAAACTACTCTTAAGTAGTTCCATGTGTCATTCTTGGTTCTTGGGGCTTGACAGTTATTTCTGTTTCTGATAATATGAGCTGCTCAATGGAGGAATAATTGGCTAAAGATAGAAAGGGTGGAGTAATATCTCTCAATCTCTCAAGGACTGCATAATGGTAAAAAATCTATACCACAGATTCTCTAAACCACTTCCAATTCTAAGAGTAAATGACTGTCATTTCTACGTGTTCTGCTAAAGAGTGTACAACTGTTCAAGAAAGTGTAAACCATAAACCAAAGAACAAGCAACTGTTGCCTTGTTCCTTATGAAATAGGAAAGGGGTTAAAATAGTGGCCTAGGGTGAGACATGACTGAATGGCTATATCAATGACAGTAAGTGATACAGGTAGTCCTTGGCTTATGACCACAATTGAGCCCCACATTTCAGTTGTTAAGTGAGACATTTGTTAAGTGAGTTTTGCCCCATTTTATGACTTTTCTTGCCACAGTTGTCAAGTGAATCACTGCAATTGATCAGTCTGTAACCCGGTTGTTAATTGAATCTGGCTTCCCCATTGACTTTGCTTGTCAGAAGGTCGTAAAAGGTGATCACATGACCCCCGGGACACAGCAAAGGTCATAAATATGAACCAGTTGCCAAGCATCTGAATTTGGATCACATGGTCATGGGGATACTGCAACAGTCGTACCTATGAAAAACGGTCATAAGTCACTTTTTTCAGTGCTGTTGATAAACCATCACTAAATGAACTGTTGTAAATTGAGGACTACCTATACTGGAAATTACCCTACGTACATGCCTACTACCCCATCCAAGTCAACATTATGCAAATCTTAGAAAAGAATCTGAAATTAGAGACAGGAAATAAAAGAAAAAAGGCATCTATTTTAATGTATTTATTTACTTATTTTAATCAGCTTTACAAAAAATGCATATACACCCAAAATCCCATTAAAGTAAGCCAAAAATTAAACACATAAAAGGGATTACAAGTCATGTCTACATATCACATATCCATTATGTATTAAACAACACATAACAGTTTGTAAATCTAAATTATGGAGAAAAATATAACAACAATACTTTTTTGTTGCGCAACATCTTGAAATGAATGTCAGATGGAAACATTGCATCATTTCTTGATTAGTCGCTCAAATTACTTTTCAAAAATACATGAAATTTCACATGAATCTGCCTGTTAATATCAGGAATAATAGAGTACTACGTTTCCAATTTCTCAAAATAATTTTCTTAGCAACCCCTAGACCCAATATACCATAACACCAGGGGTGAAATGTAAAATTTGTTATTACTGGTTCTGTAGGCATGGCTTGGTGGAGGGGGTGTAATGTAACTGGATGGGCGTGGCCAACTTTTTTAAAAAAAACTTTTCAAAGCATTTTGTCTGCAAAAACATGCTTTAAAAAGCCTCTGCCGATCAGGCAACTCAGCTGGAATCGTCAGAGGCTTTTTAAAGCATTTTTTAAACCACCTCTTTGGCCGAAGAGGTTGCAGAAAAAAATGCTTTGAAAAGCGTCTGACGATCAGGCAACACAGCTGGGATCGTCAGAGGCTTTTCAAAGCATTTTTTTTACCACCTCTTTGACCGAAGGAGTTGCAGAAAAAAATGCTTTGAAAAGCCTCTCTGACAATCAGGCAACTCAGCTGGGATCGTCAGAGAGGCTTTTAAAGGCATTTTTTTTTCCTACAACCACTTCGGCCGAAGAGGTTGCAGAAAAAATTGCTTTGAAAAGCCTCTGATGATCCCAGCTGAGCAACGCGATCATCAGAGGCTTTTTTTTTTTACTTTTAAAAGCATTTTTTCGCTGGAAGAGGTTGTAGAAAAAATGCTTTTAAAAGTAAAAAAAAAAAGCCTCTGATGATTGTGCGGGTCAGCTGAGCATGGTTGGGGGGGGGGGTGCAGGGATTTTTGCTACTGGTTCTCCGAACCACCTGCCGCCATCGCTACCGGATCGGGCGATCTGAGCCGAACCGGGAGCATTTCATCCCTGCATAACACCTGTGTCTTACAACATCCTACCAAGAAACGGAAATCTACATAGTTTGTCTTATTTTTCACCATAACATGCACGATTCATTCCTATCAAACAAAATTATTTCAATCTTGAATGCATGACTTTTCACTTCTTGCATCACGCTTGCTACAAATCATTAGGATTCTCAGCCAAAGTACACTGTGCTGTCTGCATACAAAATTATTTGCACGTTCCCTTCTGCAACCAAAAGACCATTAACATCTCCACAAATAATCTTTATACATTATATATCTTTAATACATATATACAGTATTTTAAACAAAGGGATGTCAGGCATCTTACTCTCTGCTTGATCATGATTTATTTGCTAAGCATTTCATTTATTCTGATGCAGTTTTACTTACACTATTTACTAATCAATAGAACATTTTGGCCCTGGAATGCCCTGAAGGATTGGCTTTTACCTCAGGTATTGGGATAGGATGAGGTTGGAGCCTGAGTTGGTATGGTTTGTGTAGTTTCCCACCTGGGAATTTTGGATCAGATGTCTGGTTTTCTTATTTTCTCTTTTATTATGACTACAGACTGCCCAGAGTTGTGTTTTACAAGATGGGCAGCCATAGACATATTTTAAATCAATAAACAAACAAATAAACAATCTTATTGCAACCGACCTTTCATTTCATATTCAAGCAAAATCATGTCTCATTCAAGCCTATTTACCTTATCAAATGCTTTCTCTAAATTAACACATGGATAATAAAAGTTTTCCCTAGTGAGCTACACAGTGGCCTAGAAGTGAAGATGCTCATCTCCCACTTGGAAGGTTGAGTTCAATCCTAGGCAGTGGCAGATGTTTCTCTCTCAGGGTGCAAAGAGAAAAATATCTGCTGTGCACTCCATGTAGGTGTCAGGAAGGAAGGACGTCTGGGCAGTAAACACTCAGCTCCATTCAGTCACCCCGATTCCACTCTGAATAAAAAGATTACAGGGTTGTAAAAAAAAAGTTTCCCATGGCATAAAATATACCATTTTTGATCATTGTCACCTGTTCTACCCTTTTGCTTAGGATTCTGCCAAACATTTTCCAGGAACATTTCCCAATGTAATCTCCCTGTGATGTTTATAGTCAATCTTGTTACCTTTCCCTTTGTGTATAGGACATAAGGAGACTTCTTTCAGTTCTGCTTCAGATGCAGGCATCTTGAACATTATAGATTTATATTTGTGAATAAGCCAAGAATTTAGGTGCCAAAATACCACCCCCCCGCACCACCAAAATTTGGCTTAACTGCAGGTGGACTTATCGGCAAGTACAGGTAGTCCTTGAATTATAACCATTCTTTTAGCAACCATTTGAAGTTACAATGGCACCAGGGGTGGGTTCTAAATTTTTTTACTACTGGTTCTATGGTGTGGCTTATTTTATGGTCATGACTTGATGATCATGTGTCAATTCTTTAGGATTTAGCAGAGGTACTAGTCTACCAGGCTTTTAACTGCTTGCAGAGCTGTACTGGTGTACTCATTTGTTTTTGGAGGCACCAGGCTACTTATTTGTTTATGGAGGCATCTGTCTACTCATTTGTTTTTGGAGGCACTGGTCTACCCATTTATTTTTTGAGGCACCGGTCTACTCATTTGTTTTTGGAGGCACTGGTCTACCCATTTGTTTTTGGAGGCACCTGTCTACTCATTTGTTTTTGGAGGCATCGGTCTACCACCACACTGCCTTTTAACACTGATCAGCTGTAGGGCGGCCCTTTGAAGCCCCATGGCAAGAGTTTAAACAGTTTTTTTCCTTCTAGCCGATCAGCTGGAACTTGGGAGGCAGCAATAGATTGGGGGTGGGGCCAAATAAAACATAAGAATAATGCAGGGGGGCGGGGGGGGCTCAGCTCCTGAACAAAGAGAACCGGTTCGGTGACGTCATATTGTCACTGCTACCGGCTCAGCCAAACCGGGCCAAACTGGGAGGAACCCACCACTGAATGGCACTGACCAAAGCGACTTATAACTGGTTCTCACATTTACAACGGTAATAACACTCCCATAGTCATGTGATCAAAATTTGGGCATTTGGCAACTGATCGGTATTTATGGTGGTTGTAGCATCCCAGGAGCATGTGATCACCATTTGTGACCTTCCAAGCAGTTTCCAACAGGTAATGTCAGTGGGGGAAGGTGGATTTGCTTAACAACTGTGTGATTCACTTAACAACCATGGGACAAAAGGTTATAAAATTGGATGCCACTCACTTAACATTTGCTTTGCTTAGCGATGGAAATTTTGGTCCCAATTATGGTCATAATTTCAGGACTACCTGTATATGCAATGATCCTTTTTTTAAAAAATAATACCTGCATTTCATGTATATATGTTGTATAAGCTCATCTGGAGATAAGCAGGCCTTCAAATTTTTAAACAAAACACTATGAAAAATGCAGGTCAATGCGTTGGTGGCACATTTTTCATGGCATTTTGCTTAAAATTAAAGGATTGGCTTATCCACAGGTTGGCTTACACATGAATACAGCAGTAATGCCTCTTGACATATTTTAAACCTTTCATACATAATTAAACCCACACTTCTACTTCCATGCATATATTTATTATCTGCTTCAAAAAGCAGTTCATTCAGAACTACAGGTAGTCCTTGCTTAGTGACTCTTGGTCCAGAGATGGTTTAAAGTTGTAATGGTGCTGCAAGTGTGATGCGATCAGACCAGACATGATAACAATCTTTTTTCCTTCCTTCCTTCCTTCCTTCCTTCCTTCCTTCCTTCCTTCCTTCCTTCCTTCCTTCCTTCCTTCCTCCCTCCCTCCCTCCCTCCCTCCCTCCCTCCCTCCCCCCTCCCACTCTCTCTTCATTGAACAAGTTCTCAATCATTGATAAATACCATGCTGAACTTGACCAACCGCCAACCAGATTTAGTTCAAGGTAGTCCAACATTTTCTGCAAACAATAGAAAAATAATGATCCCTGATTTCTTAATACCACACTTACTCTGGGTAAGAGCTTGGTTTCAGAACTGCTTCACTGCTTAATGCCATTCCTGAGCCACTCAACACAATTACAGCATATAGGCCACAGTTGAACAAATATAGAAACTCATTTTGCCTCCATGCACAGTAATAACAAGCCTCAGTCTACTCAGTTCACAAACAGTTCTGAGAAACACTCAAAAAAACCACTCCCACCCCGATGCTATTAATTCATAAAACTATTCATTTATGAAAAATAAGCCCTTTTGTTAAATCAAGACAAACATACTGTTAAGGAAAAAAGAAGATTAAAAAAAAACCCCTTAAATGAATGGCATCAAATGAAAGCCTAACTACATGCAATTTGGCTTTGAGACAGACCTCCAGGGAAATAGGATGGTGTTTCAAGAAGTTGTTTCATACTGTTAGAGAGTGAACTTCCATCTTTCTAGCCATAGAGAAAGTTAAAGAAAGCAAGCAAAACACTGTAGCATATATACAGACTCTGTTTTAGTTACTCCAGAAATTGTACAGGAAAAAAAAAGTTTCTTTCTTAGGAATCCACTGATAAACTAATAAACAGAGGTGTGTGCAATCCTCCTAATTCTAAAACACCCCCCATCTGAACTCTGCTTCCTTTACAACATTATCACATATCAGTGTAGTTCTTATTCCTCCCAGAATGACAGAGGCAATGGTGGGTTGCCCCCAGTTTGGACTGGTTCACAAGAACCAGTAGTAAAACTGGCGGGAGGCTCTGCCCACTGACCCGGATGTCATCAGGTGTTCTATCCCCGTCTCCCACATGCACAAACACCCACCCCAAAGGGTTAAATAATTGTTCCAAAACAGTCAAAGGTTCGTTATCAAAACTTGGCAGCAACACAGCAGCTGCCTGCCAAGAGCTTTTACTCCAAGAAGGAGGGGTTGTTTCTCCACCAGATAACACAAAAATACAGACAGTTTGAAGTAGTCCAGTAACAGAAATCCACAACAGATGAGGCGTTGTTCGTCCAAAAGTGCAAGTGACTCGCCAGAGTTTTTGCTTTGTCTGTCACAGAGCTGGAATGGCCATCACCCTCCCTTATATAGCCTGTGGGGTGTGGTCCAGTGACTCAGCTCAATCTCTGGCACGCCTCCTCATCTGCTGTGACCGTTTAGCACGCCGACGCTGGCGTGGATCCAGCCACAACTTGTCTCCCTCATCACTCTCCGACAGATCGGAGACACCTGGCTCCTGGCCAATCTCCTCTCCTTCGGCCAACACCTGAGGAATTGCCAGAGAGGAGGGGCCGGGAGAGGGAGGCCTGGCCCGCTCCTCTCCTTCATGTTCGGAGCCTTCTTCCTCCGATACGATGGGCTCAGGGGTCGGAGCCACAACATCAGGAAGCTTCTGCGCAGAAGTGCATGTGGGGCCCCGTTGTGGACTGATAATAAAGGTAAATAGAACCCACCCCTGGAGAGAGGTAAAATATGGCTGTGGAAAGGCTGGAGTGGATTCTTTCTCTTCAAATAAAAACTTCATATCAGGTGCAGTTCAAGGGATAGATTATTGAAATGTGTTTGAATATTAGTAGCTTGGGTTGGTAGTTAGGCTTTTGGCTTGAGCTCCAAGATTGGCAATTTGGTTGCAAACGTTTTGTCACCATTCAAAGGAAACATTGACAGTGCATTTGGAATTGTGCGTTTGTCTCCTCGAATGGTGTTGAAACTTTTGCAAGCTCAGAGCTCAAACCAACAGCCAGACTGGTTGTTAGTTATAAATCCTTAAAGGGCATAGTATCTATCTTCAATAACATCTAACTGGCTGACTTGATCCCGCAAGGTTGGCATACTGTAGGTTCCTTTGATTAAAGAATAATATCTCTCTGAACCATAGAAACACCTCAACTCTATTGTAGCCCCTGGCTTCTGGAAGCATTCATGAAACCCAGATGGCTCTCACTCAGCTGTTGTTTAGAAGAGCCATGAAGACCTGGCTCTTTACCCAGGCCTCTGTTAATAATAAAATTCTTAGATTGTTCTGCCCCAGCTCCGGATTCCCAAGGATTGTGACACACACCAACGGTCCTTATCAAAGTTATAATGTACCAAGAATAAACAAAGTCCGGCAAAGGTTGGCAACCAGCCCAGAAAACAAGATACGATAAGACACTCACTCTCAAAATGCTCTGTAATAATTACACAGTTTCCAGCAAGAATTTACTAACTGCGTGCAACTTAAATAGGCTAAGCGGGAATGGCCAATTATCCTCAAACCGTACTCTCGAGGAGACCTCCTCCTCCTGAGTAGCCACTCCTGCCTTTTGGAAGCCCTGTGTGCTCGAGCATTGTGGAGAGGCTCCTTCACTTCGCTCTCTCCACTTGAAGGAGCCTCTGGAGGTCCTGGAGGTCCAGGCTGAGTCTTTGCCTCTGGCACCACATCCTCTTCAGCCTCCTCGCTGTCCGACGTGAGCGCCGGCTGTGCCGGCTGTTGGTGCGACCCCACACCAGCCTCCTCGTCATTGGGATCAGCCATGATCCACGCAGGCCGCTGGCGGGCCACAACATAGATCTCCAATAGTGTTAGATCTCCAAAGGCCATTATTCAAGAATTTATTCATTTATATATCCCACCATTGTTATATTTTTAAACAACTCAAGGTGGCAAACATATATAATACTCCTTCTTCCTCCTATTTTCACAACAGCAATCCTGTGAGGTGACTTGGGCTGAGAGAGAGTGCCTGGCCCATGGTCATCCAACCGGCTTTCATGGCTAAGGCAGGATTAGAACTCACAATCACCTGCTTTCTAACCTAGTGCCTTAACCAGGAGACCAACTGGCTCTCAAAATGAATACTTCAATATTTCTCAGATGTGAGGCATACCATAGATGATTTGCTGTTAATTGTAGACAACAATTGTGCAGTGGCAGCAATCGTTCAAGAAGCTGATGAATTAATATCCAGCCAAGTTCTGAACCAAAACTGGTCAATTCTGAAATGTGGAACAATCGCATTTTCTTTATTATTATTTATCTTTTCTTCCCTTGAGAGATTTCATATAACGTTGTCCCAGTTGCTTACCCAATTTTATTGGCTGCCCCAAAATACAGTAACATCTGGATGGTTCCTTTTATGTTGATTTTGTCTTGCTTTACTATACGCATGTCTATAGAATTCTTTCTTCCCCACACCCCACAATGTATCAGTGAAAATGTCTAAACTGGGCTTGTAGATCTTTATTCTTCTATCACTCGGCTTTTCTACAAGATGGGAAGGTCTGATGGCTTTTTCATCTGGAAACTTTCACAGACTCAGAGCTTCATAAAAATCTGTGATGAGTGAACTGCTTGGTGAGCATTTCAGTGAAGATGAGAGCATGCTGGGTTTTTTTTTTTTTGTTGAAATGGCATAAATGGAGTTAGCATGCTGTTTGACGTGCATGGTTTGGAGTCCACAGTGAGCTGCTGTCATTCACACCGCTGTCTTATCTGAGCAATTTTGTCAAGCATATGTGACTCCCGTGAGTTTGTTACAGCAGAGGAAGACAGAGAAAATGGAAAGCCTTGTACAGTAGCAGTGGAGAAAGTTAAATGGGCAGAAACACAACCATAGAGTTAGTTGTAGAACCATGAAAGACACTTCCACACAATTGTTGTGTACTGCTTAAGGATCAGTTCTGAACCTGATTGTTCTCACACTTTTTTTAATCTGAAAACTTAGCAAAGGTGAATTTTTTTATTTTTTCAAATTCTGGAAATATTTTGAGTGGTTTGTTTTCCTAGTGCAGTGATGGCTAACCTTTTTGCCATCGCGTGCCAAAAGCGGGGGGAGCATGGTGGGGTCACACGCACGCGTGCCCACATCCATAATTCTATGCACTCTGCCCCCCCCTGCTCACCCCCGCTTTTGGCACGCGATGACATGGTGGGCCTGGTAGGCCCATTTTTCGCTGTCCCCAGGCTCCAGAGCGTTTCTAGGAGCCTGGGGAGGGCAAAAACGGCCTTCCCCACCCCCCCCAGAGGTCCCCCAGAGGCCGGAAACAGTGTGTTTCCTGACTTCTGGTGGGCCCAGAAGGCCCGAAAATCAGCTGGCCAGCGCACGCATGTGTGCCAGAGCTGAGCTCGCGTGCCCACCGAGATGGCTCCACGTGCCACCTGTGGCACCCGTGCCATAGGTTCGCCATCATGGTCCTAGTGCTTCACTCTTGGGTCCTGAATCAGGCCAGTTTTTACTTTCTCCCCACTCTACCATCATATTCCTGAATTTTTTTTCTCTTCGTGTATCCATTATCTCTACTTTCTCTAATGTATGTATTATTTATTATTTCTTCATTTATTTATTGAAATTCTATGCTGCCCAACTCCAAACTGACTCTGGGTAATTTGCACGTTTTAAAAAACAACCCAACATTAATAGTAATAGCAATAGCACTTAGACTTATATATTGCTTTACAGTGCTTTACGGCCCTCTCTAAGGTTTACAGAGTCAGCCTATTGCCCCCAACAATCTGGGTCCTCATTTTACCCACCATGGAAGGATGGAAGGCTGAGTCAACCTTGACCCTGGTGAGATTTGAACTACCAAATTGCAGGCAGACAGCAATCAGCAGTACTGCACTCTAACCACTGCACCACTGCGGCTGAGTAAAAACAACCATCATCCAAGGGAGAACATGACACCATGAGCCTTGGTGACACAGTGGTTAGAATGCAGTATTGCAGGCTACTTCTGCTGGCTGCCTGCAATTTGGCAGATCGAATCTCACCAGGCTCAAGGTTAACTCAGCCTTCCATCCTTCTGAGGTTGGTAAAATGAGGACTCAGATTGTTGGGGGCAATAGGCTGACTCTGTAAACCACTGAGAGAGGGCTGTAAAGAACTGTGAAGTGGAATATAAGTCTAAGTCCTATTGCTCGTGCTATTTTACCACATCACTTCCAACTCAAGGGGATCCATTCAAACTCTGTAACCCAAGGCCTGAGGAATAAATTAAGTTTTTAAAGATTGTTTGAAAATGGGCAGGACCGAGTCCCTACAAATCTCTAGCATCTTAATCATATGGCATCACAACTGTAGCTATTGGAAAAAGAATAGAAAAATTGTTGGTATTCTATCATTTCACCTTTATGACTCACCAGGCTTTCTAGACGTAGCAGAGGGATGGTGCCAAGGTGGCTGGATACCGTTTAGAGGATCTAGTACGTTTGCTTCCCTTTGGAACAATCTACCATCCATCACATAACTTCCCATCAGAGCAACTTTTCACAAATATGCATGTACACAAATACACAATTGCATGAGCTAAAAACGGGGTGGGGGAGTTGCTGTCGATTTATTTTATTTCCTTTCAACATGGAGTGGAGATGAGAGAAATTGTCTCTTTCCTCAACAGGACCTCCTCAGGGATAGAACAATGCTTGGATTCAACGTGTTGCACTCTCTTGATCAGCAGCAGGGAAAGAGAATGAGCACATGTCTTCGTCCTAGATAGTTCAGTCATGAATAAATATATATTTCCCCCTCAAAGGATGCTTTTCATTACTTCACAGATACACAGGTAGCACTGGTACTTTACTAACGTGAAGGCTTAATCTTGCTCTTATACATAACCTGTATCCCAGATAATTTCCTATAACCAAATTAACTAGAGAGTTCTTAATATTTTCTTTGTTTTTTTTTTTTGGATTATCCCCAGGTCACATACTTTCTGCTTTTTAATCTTTGTTCCTTTAAGTGATGTGGACTTTGTTCCTCCTTCTCTCAGAACGGTTTCACTTTTCCAGTCACTTTACTCAGTGTTTTTTTTTTGTTTTTTGTTTAGCTACCAGCATATATTGTAGCAGATCTGGCTCTCTCATTTTTTTGTGATTTCAGATTGGGTGAGGTAAATAAATTTCTCTTTTTATCTCAGACTATAGATTTGCTTATTTGATGGCATGCAGCTCCCAGTTGATTCTACTTCTTTCCATCATTCCCACAACAATTAAACTTTCCTCCTGGCTGTCCCACATTTATTTTCCTGGAATCATGTTGTCTTCTTCATTCTTTAGTCAAAACGATATGCAAGATGCTTAAATGTGCCATCTCCTTATGTAATACCCTCCGGAGTCCAGGAACATCAGCCACTCAGCAATCCAGCTATCAGTACTTGTCTCTGAGTTCAGTTTATTAATTTGAAGCTGGCAACATTGTGAGGGAACATACAGAGATCCCTTTTATTTTTAGAACTAGTATGAATCTATTGTAAAAAGAAGAAATTCTAGCCTCCATTTAGCTTCTTTGCAAAATGCTAGGCAGAGGGAAAACCCTTTTTTCTAATCTCTTTTCTCTGTGCTTCTCTCTATAGGTACAGGTGAAGGAAAATCTCTCTTCAGTGTGGTTTTTCTGTCACAGTGTTTTTCTCTTACTGTAGTCAGTCGATGTGGAAATGATAAGGGATTGTAAGGGATATAGATGTCAAGCGCCAAGGAAATCAGGAGATCCAGGCAGTTTAAATGGGTATAAAGGTTTATTGCAAGCTTAAACTCTCTACAAGAATCTGAACTACTAATGGCCGAGGGAAATTGGCGGCAGATAAGGAATTCAGGTGGGCTGGACTTAGATCTCTTGTGGATGTGAAGGTACTCATGACTGAGGATGTTTTTGACCCTCCCTTGGGCTCAGCCTGGTCATCTCCTAAATCAGAATGGAAACACAAATTTGTTTGAGCATGTCTTAGAGTCCAGAAGTCGGGGATAAACTAATGAGCAGGAAAAGATGGAATTGTGAATTCTAACTACAGGTTTCCACATGATGTTGTTTGTGTAAATATATTATGATCTTGGTTGAGACACAGATAACCAGGTTCAAATTGTCACATTATACAAAGGCACAGCTCTTTGGAGAAGGCTCTAATCCTAGGAAAGCTAGAAGAAAAGAATAACCAGTGGCAAGATGGATGGACTCAGTTTCATGGTGATGGGTGTACTGTTGGAACACCTAAAAGACCAGGTTAGGGTTAGATCAACATGGAGAAAATCTATCTATGTGGTCACTAAGAGTTGATGATGACTTGATGGCACATAATCAGTCATGATGATTCTGAATTTTAATGAGTATTCATTACAAAGAACGGTGTGCAAGATACTTGTTAGTCCCATTTTCTTTGAAGATGTTTCACTTCTCATCCAAGAAGCTTCTTTGGCTCTTTTTCTTCAGAGCTGAAGAAGCTTCTTGGATGAGAAGCAAAACATCTTCAAAGAAAAACCAGAAAGTCCAGTTGCCTCTTGAAAAAGCACCTTTGGGACAACCGTGACCTGGATGACTGAAAATCTCCATAGACAAGTGGCTCAGTGACTAAGATACTGAGCTTGTCGATCAGAAAGGTTGGCAGTTCGGTGGTTCAAATCCCTAGTACAGGTGTCCTGCGTGAGCAGGTAATTGGACTAGATGACCTCCAAGGTCCCTTCTAACTCTGTTACTGTTACTGTTTCTTGCTACTTGTATAGCATGATAGCTCTGCCTTTAGGATGATCACTTTACTATTGTTGTGCAACTTGACTAAGTTCCAAGGTTTCTGCTAATGTTGAGTCTATAGCTGATCCCAGAATGATATCTCATTCTTTAGAGTGTCTTCCTTTAGAGTGTCTTCCTACTTTGACAAATATGGCACTAAAAAGAAGCAAGATCCTCCCTGGGTTAATCAAAGAACTAGAATGAATTTCAGCACTGAGCATTCACTCACTCACCAATACCAATGTATTGGATGTATACCAGAGATGGGTTTCAGCAGGTTCTGACCAGTTCTGGAGAACCAGTAGTGGAAATTTTGACTAGTTCAAAGAACCAGTAGTAAAAATTCTGACTGGCCCCACCCCCATCTATTCTCTGCTTCCCAAGTCCCAGCTGATCGGGAGGAAATGGGGATTTTGCAATATCCTTCCCCTGGATTGGGGAGGGAATGGAGATTTTACAGTATCCTTCCTCTACCATGCCCACCAAGCCATGCCCACCAAGCCATGCCACGCCCACCAAGCCACACCCACAGAACCGGTAGTAAAAAAATTTGAAACTCACCACCGATGTATACCATTGGAAAATAATTTCCAATATCCTAAAAAAGAACAGGGCACAAGAATGACAAACTGATAGATGAGAAACAATACATATGACATAGCTGATAAATTTCCTTCTGATATGTTAATACATTTTAGTTATGTTGGGAAGAGAAGATTTATTAAGATTTTTAATAAAAAAACCCTTTGGTACTGGAAGCAGATGGGTAACATTTGAAAGGAAGTTTATATCCTCTAATTTGCTACATCCTGAGGAAAAAAAGAAAGAAATGCTACTGTAATTTTGTGAGTCTTTTAACCCTGCATACATAGCTACTTCATTTGACTAATTAAAAGTTTGAAGGAAAGGTTTTATTAGCATGAATTTGAGGCAAACGTAATGAAAAGTCTGAACAATTGGAATTTACATATTTGATTAATTATATAAAAAGGTTAAAATATACATACATTTCAGAATGAAACTGAACCAAAATATGTTAAAATGATTTTTGTATATTTAAAGTAATAATTGCATATTATATCCTTTTAACAAAATATCCGGAAAATACATAATAAATCCTAGACTCAATAGCTTAGTGACTAATTCAAATTAGTAAAGTCAAACAGTTGCCTACCCTCCTTCTCTGACCTATGAACCATTAGAAGTTGTAAAATATACCAAATAAGGGGGGGGGGGGGAATGAATCTAAGGAAATATTCACATTTGTTCATTTGACTCTTATTCCTTTTCTGCCTACTATTAGTGTCAAAATCTCATGCCAGGACCGCTTTTTTGCCTGCTGTGGATGCAATCGGTTGGTGTGATATCCTGGTGAACATGGAGTGGTTACTTACATTCCCAGAAGTAACTGTCAACCATTGATGGGTAACCCTAAGCCATTTGGTGAGGGAAGAGGTGTGAGACAGCTGAAATAAGCAAATAAATTGATAGTGGGTGAAGCTGGCTGGTGAACAAAAAATAAATTGGCAAGGAAAAAAGAACAAGAGCTATTCTTGTTCTTGTTTGCTATGTAACCTCTGAAAGCATTGCTAAGCACCCAGAGATGTTGGATGAAGAGCTACAGGGTATTTTAAAATAACAGACTTGGAAGGGACCTTGGAAGTCTTTTAGTCAGGCAGGAGAACCTCTAACCAGTGGTGGGTTTCAAAATTTTTTACTACCGGTTCTGTGGGTGTGGCTTGGTGGGCGTGGCATGGGTTGGTGGGCGTGGTTTGGTGGGCATGGCAGGGGAACGATACTGTAAAATGTCATTCCCACCCCACTCCAGGGAAAGGATACTGCAAAATCCCCATTCCCTCCCGATCAGCTGGGACTCGGGAGGCAGACAATAGATGGGGGCAGGGCCAGTCAGAGGTGGTATTTACCGGTTCTCCAAACTACTCAAAATTTCTGCTACCGGTTCTGAACTGGTCAGAACCTGCTGAAACCCACCTCCGCCTCTACCATTCCAGACAAGTGGCTGTCCAGTGTCTTCTTAAAAGCCTCCAGTGTTGGAGCACCCACAGCATTTCTCCTTAGTTCTAGGTTGCTTCTCTCCTTGATTAGTTTCCATCCGTTGTTGCCTTTTCTTATCCAACTTTCTCTCAGAGAAAAACCAGCTCTGCTACCAGAAGCTACTAGAAACTTTATAAGAAATATTGCATGGATTAAGGGTTTTGGATCAGGGGTGGGTTCTAAAATTTTTTACTACCGGTTCTGTGGGCATGGCTTATTTTGTGGGCGTGGCTTGATGGTCATGTGACAATTCTTTAGGATTTAGCAGAGGTACTGGTCTACCAGGCTTTTAACTGTTTGCAGAGCTGCACTGGTCTACTCATTTATTTTTGCAGGCACTGGTCTACCCATTTATTTTTGCAGGCACTGGTCTACTCATGTATTTTTGGAGGCACTGATCTACCCATTTATTTTTGCAGGCACCGGTCTACTCATTTGTTTTTGGAGGTACCGGTCTACCACCAAACTGCCTTTTACCACTGATCAGCTGTAGGGCAGCCCTTTGAAGCCCCGAGGCAAGAGTTTAAACAGTTTTTCCTTGTAGCCCATCAACTGGGACTCAGGAGGCAGCAATAGATTGGGGGTGGGGCCAAATAAAAGGTAAGAATAACTTGGCAGGGGGGCGGGGGAGCAGAACCGGTTCAGTGATGTCATATCGTCACCGCTACCAGTTCGGCGGAACCGGGCCAAATCGGGAAGAAATAAAGCCCTGCTATTCTTTTGATCAAATGGAAGCAAATTACACCAGACTTCACACTCAATAGATTATTTGCTTTCCATCAAAACCTAGGATGACCCTCTGCCCTGGTTCTCTGCCCTCACCTTCAAATCCTGCCTCTTGGGCAATATGAACCCTCTTCTACTTCATTTTCCTGTGGCTTCGACAGGGTGGTGTTGCCTGTGTAAACAATCAATTAATTGTCTGATTGGACTGGGAGACTTAGTTACAAATAAGATCACCGGAATGCAAATGTGTTTTACTTTTACATATCTCCGTATGATGGGTGGAAGCTTATATGAAGTTCCTAGTTGGTTGCGATCTTCAGAACTAAGTCCAAGAAGTAATTTTATGGCGATTATATTTAATGCTTATCTCCAAGCTCTTCTCATAAAAATGCTCCATTAAAATATATCAAGTAAGAAATAACTGTACTGAGAAGCATCCGAAATGTATTTTTTTCTCCAAAATAAAATACATAATACATGAATTCAATACTGTCTTACAGTGATCCTGGAAAAAACATTTTGTTCCTGCCTTCCTCACTCCAATTTCCAGCTTTCCTAGCCTCAGGGAGAGAGCCCAACCCTTTGGTAGGTTACTTAACATTACAGCAAATCAGCCAATACATCACCGAAAAACAGAGAGGATGGCTGTTCAGTTTTTGTCCCCAAAACAAGTGAGGAAGTCAAAGCTAACCATTTTTAGCAGATCAAAAGCTTACCATTTTAGCAGATCAAATTACTATGTAATTTTCTTTTTCCTTCATTTTAGTTGAATTAATTGTGAACCTTTTAACTGAAAGAAGGATGACATTAGGGTAAATTCCATCAGGAGCTACTTTGCGAGATTGATTTGTCACTTGAATTGGAGATCCGCACTCCAATTAGCATTTTATCATTTTGCAATATAAGTTATGATTTTACCAATTTGCAGCCCTTGATATGCAGGGTTACTCAAAGGTAAATCCTACTATGTTCAGTGACTTAGTCCCAGGTAAAAACTGAGTGCACAGGAGGCTTAATAAAACAGCTATTGCTTTGAAAGGAAAAGAAAAAGTGCATTTATATTTTCCTTTTCACTCAAAAGAATGAAAGCCGGACTTGTTGAGAGTAAGTAGAGATCACAGCTGATAATTTTTAAAAGAGCCTGTTTTGATTTTAAAAATGGATCTCCATTTATGTAACGGTGAGGTTCTTTGCTTGTTTCAAAGGACTGTTTTAAAATTAAGCGTGCCTTGCAATTCTCCCTCCAAGTATTTGATTTTCCCACCCTCCCTGCTTTTAACCAGCTGGCATCCAAAGGGTTTTAAAATGATCAAATGAAAATGCTATGAAACACATTTTAAATTTATTTGATTATGAAGCAAGCAGTCACGGATTCCCCTTCCCCCACTTCATTCTTATAATATATTGCCTAATCAGAGGAGTTGTTTTGAGCCCTAATTCCTTTAATTTATCATTAACTCTATCACTTAAGGCATAGTTAGAGATTGATTTATGATGATGATGATGGGTTGCACAATCAGCCAAATGTTTAGGCTGGATTTGGCATTTTTTTCCACCTATCAGATCCTTCTGAAGGACCTTGGATAGGCAGATGTTATTGGATAGTGATAACAGTATCTTCACTGGATATAATTTCTAATTTGAATCAACGTTTCTTCTTGGCTGTCTTTTATAAATTATTAGCCAATATATGCTTTTCTTTCTCAACTGTTTGTTTGACTTGAAGTAAACCTCTGCCTCAATTTCTGTGGGGCAAGTATAATATATCACTACCACTACAGGGATATAACACAATAGGGAATGGTAATAAGCTTTCTTGGCTTATGTTATGAGCCGAGGTGGCGCAGTGGTTAGAGTGTAGTACTGCAGCTACTTCAGCTGACTGCTAGTTCAGCAGCTCAGCAGATCAAATCTCACCAGCTCAAGGTTGATTCAGCCTTCCATCCTTCCAAGGTGGGTAAAATAAGGACCCAGATTAGTGGGGGCAATATGCTATTTAGTATACTGCCTTTGGTGTAAGCCGCCCAGAGTCCTCGGAGAGTGGGTGGCATAGAAATATGACTAATAAATAAATAAATGTCCAAGTAATAATTTTTGCAGTGTATCTTGTCAAAGGTAGGGCCCATATATGATGCTTTGATGGTATCATCATCTTCATTTAGTGACCCCATAATCCCTTGCGGAGTGGAGTCTGGACAACTGAATGGAGCTAGCAGAGTGTTTTAATGGCCGGATACTTTTCCTGTCACCAATGCGGAGTTTTGTTCAGCAGATATATTCTCAGTGTGCCCAGAGAGAGAAATAACTGTCTCTACCTAGGATTGAACTCACACCCTCCTGATTGTGAGGCGAGAACTCCACCTCTAGGCCACCACACCACTCCAATGCTTTGATGGTATATCCAGTGTTTAATTTTGCCTTTAGCAATTTTCTCACTCTTTGGATGTATTCTTTCCTAATCACATTTTTAACAAGTCCATATTGATGTTATCAAATTGTAAAATGCCAGATACCTGTAGGCTTCATCCTGATGGCCCGTGATGGTTTGGCCATTCAGCATTAGTATTATTATTATTATTTTAAGATGTATTTCTCCCTTTTTTCTAAAACGAATCCTGCAAAAGAAGAACAAGAATTTCTCTTATCCTTCATCTCAGGTGACACTTTCATGGTAAAAAGTAGGATTAACAAATAGCATTGTGAATGTCTTCTATCCCCCAGGCAAGGAAAGGTTGCTCCACCTTACGGCAAGACAATCTTGGCTGGCCTTTTCTCTGATGTCTTTAAGCCATTTTTGAAGAACAGTGGCTGCTGTTCCTGGAAAGTACCATTCCAATTGGAATAGTAATGCCCCACTAGATCTGTTTATAAGTCAGTTAGCCATTGGCCCAATCAGCTTTTCTAACCAGCGAGTTTAACAGCACACAACTACTCAAATTGGGCCGGACCTCTTCCTTGACGGAAGTCTGGGAGTTTCTTGGATCTGTACTATAAGACAAGGGTCTCCAACATTTCACACCTCAGGGACCACTAAATTCATAATTTTAAATCCCGTGGACCACTAATATGATCTGCCTAATGACCGGCTGGATAGATGTGGCTAGGTGGTCATGTGACTGGGTGGATATGGCCAACTTGATGTCACTCGCATTGAGGGGGTGCCTTGCCAGCCTCTACTCGCCCCTTCCCTCCCAGCCACTCCTTGCCTGCCCACCTGGGCTCCTTAGGGCCCCAATAGGAAGCAGTTGTTGGAGCTAAGCAGCCACCATGAGAAAGAGTTGGCAAAACAGCTGGCTCAGTTCAAATTGGATCTGACCGAGAAGGAGGCTCAGCAGAAGCACCTCACTGAAGACTGTGAGCAAAGGCTTTCCAAGCAGAGGGAAGACCTGTGGGAATACAAGGCCAGGTAATGGCACCTGGAGGCTCAGTGGGCTGAGATGGTTAGCCAGTTCCAGGCCATGAGGCAGTCCCACTGGAACAAGGCCCTCCAGCTCTTTGCCAGCAGTGGTGCTTCCCTCCAGCCTTCACCTAAAGCCCCGCACCAGAAGGCTGAAGCAGAACCTGAGTTGGAATTTCTGCCCCCCTCCGACTCACACAAAAAGACCCTGAAGGGGGAGACTCTCTGCAGCAACACAAACGTTCATTGCACGTATCCAGCCCAGGGGCCATAGTTTGAGGACCCCTGATTGAGTGCAATATAAAAAATGCAAATAATTTTTCTACAGACCACCAAAATTTTCTCACGGACCACCGGTGGTCCACGGACCACCAGTTGGTGACTACTGCTATAAGCGAATCTTTGCAAATGTGCATTGCCTCATTTCTTTTGATGGAGCAGTGGTTCATAATGCAAGGAGGAACTTCTCTGAAGATGCAAAACCCTGGAGGGATCCAATTGGTTGCAGGTGGCTTCAGCCAAGACCCTGGAGAGGACAGTAGAAAAAGCCATGGTTTGGGGGGGGGGGACTTGGCAAAAGTCCCTGAGAGAGGTTATTTTCCCAGTGCAGAAGAGGAAGGTATATTGGCTGAACTGGAGAAAGTCAAATAATGCTGAACAGACTCTAATATTGGTAATACTTGTGTCTTAGCCAATGTTCGAAGTTAGGACAAACCTCTAAATGGGGACTTACAACCTGGCTCTGAAATTTCCAATGGTTGATCCCTTTCGGTAGTCACATGACCTCACTTCAGGCACTCCACAACATGGCTGCATCTATGGCTATTTGGTCACATGACCTTGTTTTAGCAGTTTGGCCAAAAAAAAGTCACTTACTTTTGGTTTTTGGCAAAACTGCACCATGGCAAACAATGTGTTTGCTTAACAACCACTGTGTTTGCTTTATTCAACCACTGCATTTGCTTAATGACTGCTGTGTTTCTTTAACAGCCACCTCACAAAAGGCCATATAATAGGTTGGTCAAATGACCAACACGTTTTACAACCAGTAGGGTATACAATGATAACAGGCAGGCTCCGTTATGGTTGTAACTCAAGGACTACCTGTTACTACACTCCATTCTTTTGTTTTCTAACTTCTTTCTTGACAAGCCCAGAAGTGGGGGATGAAGCAGGAAAGTTAGAGAGGGAAAATCACTGGTAGGGAAACCTGGGAAGGAAATCTGATACCAGGACTGTTATTTAGTTCTGCTGTAAACACCTGATGTAAATAATGTATATTAACTGCATAACCTATATCCCATAATCTGCCTTGAGTTGCCATGTATAGACACACACACACATATACACACACATATACATACATATACATATACACATACAGGTGAAACTCGAAAAATTAGAATATCGTGCAAAAGTTCATTTATTTCAGTAATGCAACTTAAAAGGTGAAACTAATATATGAGATAGACTCATTACATGCAAAGCAAGATAGTTCAAGCCTTGATTTGTCATAATTTTGATGATTATGGCTTACAGCTCATGAAAACCCCAAATTCACAATCTCAGAAAATTAGAATATTACATGAAATCAATAAAACAAGGATTGTACATAGAACAATGTCGGACCTCTGAAAAGTATAAGCATACATATGTACTCAATACTTGGTTTGGGCCCCTTTTGCATCAATTACTGCCTCAATGTGGCGTGGCATGAATGCTATCAGCCTGTGGCACTGCTGAGGTGTTATGGAAGACCAGGATGCTTCAATAGTGGCCTTCAGCTCTTCTGCATTGTTCGGTCTCATGTCTCTCATCTTTCTCTTGGCAATGCCCCATAGATTCTCTATGGGGTTCAGGTCAGGCGAGTTTGCTGGCCAATCAAGCACAGTAATCCCATGGTCATTGAACCAGGTTTTGGTACTTTTGGCAATGTGGGCAGGTGCCAAGTCCTGCTGGAAAATGAAGTCGGCACCCCCATAAAACTCTAGCATGAAGTGCTCCAAAATCTCCTGGTAGATGGTTGTGTTGACCCTGGACTTAATGAAGCACAGTGGACCAACACCAGCAGATGACATGGCTCCACAAATCAACACAGACTGTGGAAACTTCACACTGGACTTCAAGCATCTTGCAGTGTGTGCCTCTCCATTCTTCCTCCAGACTCTGGGACCTTGGTTTCCAAATGAGATGCAAAAGTTGCTCTCATCAGAAAAGAGGACTTTGGACCACTGAGCAAGACCAGTTCTTTTTGTCTTTAGCCCAGGTAAGACGCTTCTGACGTTGTTTGTGGTTCAGGAGCGGCTTGACAAGAGGAATACGACATTTGAAGGCCATGTCCAGGATCCGTCTGTGTGTGGTGGCTCTTGATGTACTGACTCCAGCCTCAGTCCACTCCTTGTGAAAGTCCCCAACACTTTTGAATGGCCTTTTCCTGACAATCCTCTCCAGGCTGCGGTCATCCCTGCTGCTTGTGCACCTTTTTCTTCCACACTTTTCCCTTCCACATAACTTTCTATTAATGTGCTTTGATACAGCACTTTGGGAACATCCAACTTCTTTTGCAATTACCTTTTGAGGCTTTCCCTCCTTATGGAGGGTGTCAATGATGGTTTTCTGCACAACTGTCAGGTCAGCAGTCTTTCCCATGATTGTGATTCCTACTGAACCAGACGGAGAGACCATTTAAAGGCTCAGGAACCCTTTGCAGGTGTTATGGCTTAATTAGCTGATTAGAGTGGGACACTTTGAGCCTAGAATATTGAACCTTTTCATAATATTCTAATTTTCTGAGATTGTGAATTTGGGGTTTTCATGAGCTGTAAACCATAATCATCAAAATTATGACAAATCAAGGCTTGAACTATCTTGCTTTGCATGTAATGAGTCTATCTCATATATTAGTTTCACCTTTTAAGTTGCATTACTGAAATAAATGAACTTTTGCACAATATTCTAATTTTTCGAGTTTCACCTGTACATACATACACAGTGGTGGGATTCAAATAACTTAACAACCGGTTCTCTGCCCTAATGATTTCTTCCAATAACCAGTTCACCAAACTACTCAGAAAGTTAACAACCGGTTCTCCCGAAGTGGTGCGAACTGGCTGAATCCCACTTAACAAATTTCTCACTTAGCAACATAAATTTGGGGCTCAATTGTGGTCGTAAGTTGAGGACTATTTATATTTCAAGATGGGTGAAACGTATCATATTTCAAAAAATCAAATAATTTTTTTAAAAAAAATCTTACAACTCACATATACTTATACTGGGAATATCTCCTTTCTGATTTCCTGTTTTTCAGCAACCATCCACAGAGAGCTTCACCCATCTCTGCTGGCATCACTCCTCTCCTGCTGTCGTTCTCTTCCTGTTGCTCCAATAGGGCCACAGAGAACCAGAAACAAGGTCCCTTGTCTGTCAGGCCCTTCCCCCTTAAACTGACATGACAAATAAAAAATGCTTCTTGAAAAGAAAAGAAAATCTGTATTCCAAGAGCAACAGAGTGTCCGCAACTGCACTGCCTCTGTGGTAATGGTTTGTGAGAAAGACCTTGGGAGATAGGAGGAAGAGCCGCAGACTAGACAAGGGCCAGATACGCGGGTCTATGACAATTCACCATGGCCAACTTGCCATGGGGCAATTCTCTGTGGGACAAAAGTTTCACTAATATAAAAGAAATAGTGGAATAGAATCGTTAAAGAAAGGATGCAAAAGGTGGGACAGAATGAAATGTCAATGACAACAATTAAAACATTTAAAATTTATTTTAAATAATTATATTGAATTGTTAAATTGTCCTGTGGTGAGTTTTCCATGGCGAATTGTCCTGCAGCTAGCTGGCCATGGTGAGTTGGCCACAGAGATTTGTCCCATTCAGCAGATTAAGCAGCAACTAAATCTGAAGAAGGAAGGAAGGCGTGGCAAATATTTGAGAAGGGGGACTTTCCTAATTCTTGCATTGTAAATGCAGAGAGATCTTCTTTCAGACTTGGAAGAATCTGTTACTGGAACTTTATAATAAAATTAGAGCTAGTATTTTTGGATGTGTGCTCCTTGTCTTGGCTACCTGATAAGGCTGATACCCACAGAAGGTGTAAAGCAGTTTAGGAACAGGGGGGTGGGGGCAGTGGTGGGATTCAAATAATTTAACAACTGGTTCTCTGTCCTAATGACCAGCTGGATAACATGGCTTGGTGGTCATGTGACCATGTGGGCATAGCCAACTCAACGTCACTCACGTTGATGGGCACTTCGCCTTAGCTGTTACAATGTAATAAGGGTTAACCGTAGAGGCAGTTTCTGTAAGCAGGGCAATAAAGATTAGGCTAGAAACAACACCAGAATGTTTCCTTCCTGCCGTCCTTATAGGATTAGCCTTGTAAAGTGGGAAAAAACAAAATAAAATTTCTTCCAACAACTGGTTCTCGAACTGCTTAGAAAGTTAACAACCGGTTCTCCTGAATAGGTGCGAACTGGCTGAATCCCACCACTGGGTGGGGGGAGATACATGATCTTACATATTAAGGTGAAGGTAAATAGCAGTTCCCTTCACACAGCTGGCATCCCAAGCCATGAGGTGGGCTGACAGAATCAGTGCCTCATACTTATGGAGTGCCTGTGCCAAAGATGTAGATGCTGCATTTTTTCTAGAGGGGCTCTTCAATAGTACTATGATGCCTCCTCTCGGTTTGTTTCCTTTATCGCATTTATACCTGACTTTCTTATTCTAACACACGCAGCTCAGAGAAATTTAAAACAGTCAAACTAAAAAGCCGAACCTATTTTTTAAAAAATGAACACGAATGCTAAAAATATGCTTGAAAAGCCTGGTGACTGAAAAGCACTGTTTCTATAGATTTTTCTAAATGCTGTGAACAAAGTTACACATTGGAGCATGTGGGCGTGTGTGAATGTTTTCAGAGCTTAGGTGTTTCATTTTGCTGGGAGGATTGGCATCCCGCACAACAGCCTGAGGAGACTTCATTTGGCAGTTGTGTTTGAGGGCTGCACTAGAATTGCACTTCAAAATGGTAGTTGGGGCTTTGGATGTGTTTTTCTTCTTGGTGCACAAGGCAGGGATGCTGGTGCAATCAATGGGATTATAGTATGTGGATGATATGAATGATTGGGAGATTTTAGCTTATGACTACAGTCTGTAGAGATTCTCAGACATCCAGGTCATGGTTGTCCCAAAGGTGCTTTTTTTCAGGAGGCAACTGGACTTTCTTGTTTTTTCTTAGAAGACCTTTCGCTTCTCATCCAAGAAGCTTCTTCAGCTCTGACAGGATAGTGAGGAATGGAAGGATTTATATTCCTTGCAGATAGCTGGTCATTTGCATTCTTTTAGAGGGCCCTTGAAGCACTTGGAGCAGTGGTGGGTTGCTACTGATTCGCCCGATCTAATGGCGGCGGAGGGAGGCTCCGCCCACCCGCCTGGATGGTTCTGTGCATGCGCCCGCCCACGTCCACGAGCGAACCGGTAGCGACGGGTTTTGAAACCCGCCCCTGACTTGGAGGATTATCTGTCAGATGTCTGCAAGGAATATACAGTAAATCCTATTCCTCACTATCCTGTCAGAGCTGAAGAGGTTTTTTGGATGAGAAGCGAAACATCTTCAAAAGAAAAAAGAAAGTCCAGTTGCCTCCTGAAAAGGCCACTTTGGGACACTTACGGCTACAGGTAGTCCTTGACTTACGACTGCAGTGGAGCCTTCCCATTACGGTCATAAACCAAGATGGATGTAAAGCAAGGTCATCATGTGACTGATCCAGTTTCATGACATTTTTTGCAGCAGTCGTTAAGCGCATCACTGGGGTTGCCAATGAATCTAGTCCCGTGATGGCGAACCTATGGCACGGGTGCCACAGGTGGCACGCGGAGCCATATTGTTGGGCACGCGAGCTCAGCTCCGGCACACGTGCATGTGCCAGCCAGCTGATTTTCGGGCCTTCTGGGCCCACCAGAAGTCAGGAAACACACTGTTTCCAGCCTCCAGAAGACCTTTGGGGGGGGGAGGCCGTTTTTGCCCTCCCCAGGCTCCTAGAAAGGCTCTGGAGCCTGGGGAGAGCAAAAAACAGGCCTACTGGGCCTACTGTGCCATCACGTGCCAAAAGCGGGGGGAGCACGGGGGGAGCGGGGTGCATAGAATTATGGATGTGGGCACATGTGTGTGTGACCCCACTGCGCTCCCCCCGCTTTTGGCACGCGATGGCAAAAGGGTTAGCCACCACTGATCTAGTCAGTAAGTGAACCCATTCTATGCAGCTTTTTTGCCAAAAAGTGGAAGTAAATGGTAAATTGTGACCATGTGACCATGAGATGCTGGAAATGTCATACATGCAGGCTGCTTGCAGAGCACTCAAAATGCAATCACATGACCATGGGAGGGTGGTCATTGGAGCTAGGTCATAAATACCTTTTTGGGGCAGGTGGGGTATCCCTACCCAGGGATGAAATCCAGCAGGTTATGACAGGTTCTGGAGAACTGGTAGCGGAAATTTTGAGTAGTTCGGAGAACCAGCAAATACCACCTCTGGCTGGCCCCAGAGTGGGGTGGGAATGGAGATTTTGCAATATCCTTCCCCCAGGAGTGGGGAGGGAATGGGGATTTTGCAGTATCCTTCCCCCGCCACGCCCACCAAGCCAAACCACACCCACCAAACTACGCCCACAGAACTGGTAGTAAAAGAATTTGGATTTCACCACTGCCCCTACCCTAAAGAAAACCTGGCATTATAACAGAACTGAATCTGGAGCTCTTTTCAGAAGTGGGCGAGCAGGCATTGCAAGTCTCTTTCATTATAAGATGAGAGTGCCGAACAGATTCTGGTGATCATGTTGCATTTTTCTCAGCTATAATTTTCCCAAAAGGGAGCAGGAACAAATCACATCTCTTCTCTTACACAAAGAAAATAAAGACATTAAAAATTCTCGCCTGCGGTGTATTTGGACTGCCCTCAATTCTATTTCCTCTTCGCTCTACATTGTAATGGGCTCTTATGACTGTGCAGTGGTATGCTGAAATGGGCTTAAACGTGTCATGTTTTCCTCATAAACAAATGCTAATTTTAATCCTTTTATTTATTATTTATTATTCAAGCCTTGCCTGGCAGGCTTCGGGTGAAAAAAGAGGACTAGCTTCTTTACTGTCAACCCAAATCATATTTATAACACAATTTGCTCCTTCGTTTCAGCCAATCCTTGACACCAACAAAAAACATGAATGATGTGTATTCCAAGCAACTTGAAGCGGTGGTATCTCCCACCAGCATAAAAACCAGAGAGAGAGGAGAGAGAGAGAGAGAGAAGGAAAGAAGGAAAGAAAGAAGAAAGAAAGAAAGAAAGAAAGAAAGAAAGAAAGAAAGAAAGAAAGACCCTAATTGCATTTTACTGTTATACTGTCCTGCCGTTATCTGAGCCCATAAGACATCAAAGGCACCCACTAGAGAGGTCAGGTGAATTTACTTCAAGCCTTCTAATCTGGAATTCCTTTCAAGTTCTGGAAAAATAGCTGCTGGACCTATGAGTTGTTCTTATTTTGGGTTGCCAAGTTATTGTATCTATTATTTGTGATGCATTGTCTTGGACAGAGAGCAGGTCCTGAAGATTTTCTAAAGACAAAGTACAGAGAGGCTATGCCCTCCGCAACAACTGGAAGTTGTTTCTTAAATTTGAAAGGAATGGCTTGTGACACCTTCACTTTAGTGACAGTTGCAGCCAGTCCAGAAAAATACTTACTTTAACTATATTTACCCAGATTGTCTGTCTGTCTGTCTGTCTGTCTCTGTCTCTGTCTCTGTCTCTGTCTCTGTCTCTGTCTCTGTCTCTGTCTCTCTCTCTCTCTCTCTCTCTCTCTCTCTCTCTCTCTCACACACACACACACACACACACACACACATTGTGAAATATACGATGGAAATAAAATATCCATGCCATGGAACTCTTCCTTTCATCCCACTTTTTCAAAACTTTGGACAAACTAAAGACTATACCAGTGATGGCAAACCTTTTTGGCACCAACTGCCCAAACTGGAACGTGCATGCATGCACATGTATGTCGGCACGTTGGTGTACTGGAAACCCAAAGACCAGCTGGCCGGTGTGTGCATGCCGGAGCACTGGAAATCCGAAGACCAAGTGGCAGGTGCTTGCATGCCTGTTTTTTGGCTGGTTTTGGCTGTTTTTTGGGCCAAAAAAGGCCCCCAAAAGGCCTGGAAAACGGCCCGAAAAATGGTCTGATTTTTGGCCATTTTCAGGCCGTTTTCTGGCACTCCAGTGCCCACAAAGACCAGCTGACCGGTGTGCCAGAAACCAGAAGAACAACTGGCGAGGGAGCGCATGCCCACAGAAAGGGCTCTGTGGGCCACCTCCGGCACGCGTGCCATAGGTTCGCCATCACAGGACTATACCATCAATATGTTCTGAAGACAAAGATAAGATTGCTTTTCCCATACAACTTGTTGTCAGTGTTTTGTCTGAGAAAACTTCCCAGCCAAGCTGATCAGCATAACAAAATCTTTTTTCAGCTGTATTCAGAGTTATCTCTTTCTAGTTCACCTTCAGAAATTTCATCCCTGTGGTGATATGAACCGAGCTCTGTGAGGTGAAGGATCCTCCAGGAATTTAATTTAATTTAATTTAATAATTTAATTTAATTTAATTTAATTTAATTTAATTTAATTTAATTTA
>WNWU01000043.1:3461734-3507744 GCA_012654045.1 Ptyas mucosa | reverse complement strand
TTTAATTTAATTTAATTTAATTTAATTTAATTTAATTTAATTTAATTATTTAATTTAATTTAATTTAATTTAATTTAATTTAATTTAATTGCCAGCCCTCTCTGAAGACTCAGGGTGGCTCACAATACATTTTAAAAAATCATTATAAAAACATTTAAAAATTAAAAACATTAAAAACATTAATAACTCATTCACACCATTCATGGCCGGATCTCGCCAGATCACAAGAGCGAGATCAATGGCCCCAGGCCTGTCGGAAAAGCCAGGTCTTCACCGTTTTTCGGAAGGCCAATAGGGTGGGGATGGTCCGGACCTCAGGAGGTAACTGGTTCCAGAGAGCTGGGGCAGCCACAGAGAAGGCCCTCCCCCGCGGGCCCGCCAGCCGGCATTGTTTAGCTGATGGGACCCGGAAGAGACCAACTCTGTGTGATCTTACCGGTTGCTGGGAGCTATGTGGTAGAAGGTGTTCTCGAAGATAACCTGGCCCTGAGCCATGTAGGGCTTTAAAGGTAATAACCAACACCTTGATGAAGGAAAGATGGAAACACTTAGGAAGTAGACTAATTTGTTCAGCTATTCTTTTTGGGTCATAGTGGGACCTATGGGCTATTGACAATCCCAGAAAGAAGTAACCAACCATTTAGCTTAACTCTTTTTTGGTTGCAGTTTCTATATTCTACTATAGTTATTTCCCACAATGCATATGGAGTTGCTTCTAAAATGAAGTTTGATGCTAAATCCAAACAAAATGGATCTGTAGATGGCCCTACATTGATGTTGGAAGAAAGGTGTGATGGCTTCAGAGTTTAAGAGTTTAAGGGGTTTTTTGGATGCGACAAAAAGGAGAAAGATGCTAAACATGATACAAGTTTGGAAGGGGATCATTTTTGGTTCAGGCAGCTGCCAACGAACTTAATGAAAATCCTTTAAGGAGTTGCAGGCAGGTCTAAAGTACATTTATGGGATCAAATCTTGAAACATTGCATAACTTTCAGTTTTTTTCCCTTAGTTTATTCATTTGTTATGTTCATCACTTGTATTTTTGGTACATTTTCTTATATAACTGTGCTTTTAAAGAAAACAACTACTCACCGAACCAGATAATCGAACACATATTTTTAGGATTACTAATAAGAAAGAAACAAGCTTATTGTCAAGACACAAATAAAGGCTCTGCTTATTCCTGATCCCCAGAGGTAGTAGGGGAGAGACAATGTAATCAAATAAGAAGAATCAGACACATCTTTGTCACTAGCTGTATCCATCTCATTCCTATTCCAACAAGTCTCTGTCACGTTAAAGGGACAGGTTAAACAGACGATACATTTGACAAGGGACTGTTGAAATCCACACATCTTCCAAGTTGCCAAGATGGAGAAACTGTGATCTAAAGACACCCTCCAGGAAATTCCATTAGGGGATTTAACCTTGGAGGGAGATGCAATGACCAGCAATCGAGATGACAAATCCATGCCGATAGAGTTTCCTGCAAATTCAAGGTTGCAAGAGGACTTCTGTTTAGCTATGGGGAAAGCCCCTGGACTGTATCTGATGCGATTCACTTCTTAAAAGGCAGGTGGGGGCTTTGATGGCATCTCTACCCTTCAAGCAGGTAGGCCTGGCAAGCAACAAGGAAAGCTGAATGAATGCCACTGGGATTTTTTTGGGGGGGGGGGTTATTGGTTTTTGTTCTGTCTATCCACTTTGAATTCATCGGCATTGGAAAGGAGCTTTGAAACGGAGGTCGCCAAACCATCCCAAATATTTAGTTCAGTGGTGAAATCCAATTTTTTTACTACCGGTTCTGTGGGCGTGGCTTGGTGGGCGAGGTGTGGCTTGGTGGGCGTGGCAGGGGAAGGATACTGCAAAATCTCCATTCCTACCCCACTCTAGGGGAAGGATACTGCAAAATCTCCATTCTGTCCCCACTACTGGGCAAAGGATATTGCAAAATCTCCATTCCCACCTCACTCTGGGGCCAGCTAGAGGTGGTAATTGCCGGTTCTCCGAACTGCTCAAAATTTCCACTACCGGTTCTCCAGATCGTGTCAGAACCTGCTGGATTTCACCCCTGATTTAGTTATAGAAGTTTAATGAGTGTCAAAATGTTCATTAAAGGAAGAAATCAATTTCTTGCTAAGCCATATTTAATACTGACTTCTGCCCTCCGCCATTTTGTAAAAAACCCTGCAGTGCAATTTGGGGAAAATAGATGAGATACTTTTGCCCCCGCCATCCTCTCTCATTACAATTCTAGAATTTGAGAAGAGAGAAACCCCCACAATAATTTTGGGAAAAAATAGCCTGATTTGGCTATAAAGGATGGAATTCAGGGGCAGAACCTATAGATTCCATAGGGGACTCCTGAGACCTGTGAGAAACAGCATCCTATTGTGATGATTATGTTACAGACGATAGGAAGCACTAATGCCCCTCCCTTCCTTATGTTCAGCAATTTGTGTGACATGTTGACAGAACAAGGGCAGAGACGTAAACTTTTTCCTACTTATATTCTAAGTTTTTTTTAAAAAAGACATCCTGTCTGTCATTTGCTAACTTGCTGAATTTCTAGTTTTTACTGAAGACCTAATTGAGGGGGAAAAAAAGAGGATTTCACAGTATTTCTACCCCATGTTTAATTCATACACTAATGCCAAAATGATGCTACTTACAGAAAGCCAAGGATTGGTTATACATGCTGAATAATCATCAACGTGCAACACTTCATTCTGCATTGGAGATGTCATCAGGGTTCAACATTGTTGCGGGATCCAGAATCTCACATAGTCTGAAACCCACCTCAGCAGAAGGAGCAGGAGAGCCTAGCAGCTTAGGTTTATCACCCTGTTAATTAAGTAAAGAAATGTGCTCTACTTTCCCCACAACTATTAAAACTTTAAGTCTAGAAATTAAATGAACTTACTTATTAAACCAATTTATTAGGCTGCCCAACTCACCCATATTGTAGGTAACTCTGGGTGGCTTATAAAATTTTAAAAAAATCCTCCACATAATAAGGTAAAGGTTCCCCTCACACATATGTGCTGGTCATTCCCGACTCTAGGGGGCGGTGCTCATCTCCGTTTCAAAGTCGAAGAGCCAGCGCTCTACAAAGATGTCTCTGTGGTCATGTAGCTGGCATGACTAAATGCCAAAGGCGCACGGAATGCTGTTCCCTTCCCACCAAAGGTGGTCCCTACTTTTCTACTTGCATTTTTTATGTGCTTTTAAACTGCTAGGTTGGCAGAAGCTGGGACAAGTAACGGCAGCTCACCCCGTTACGCAGCACTAGGGATTCAAACCACTGAACTGCTGACCTTTCGATTGATAAGCTCAGCATCTTAGCCACTGAGCCACTGTGTCCCTTCTCCATATAATTTTGTTGTTAGTTGCAAAGTCGTGTTCAACCCATTGCGACCCCATGGACAACATTCCTTCAGGCCTTCTTGTCCTCTACCATCCTCTGGAGTCCTCTCCATATAATAGAAACCCATTAAAAAGCCCCCCCCCCTTCCACCTCCTATGGCAGCAATAACACAATCAAATCAGCCACTTGATTGTCTTTATCTCCATTCATGGTGCCTAAGCCTGTTGATAGAACTACCATAAGTGTTTAGGATCTTTCAGAAAAGCAACAGGGTAGGGGCCACCATCACTTAGCAGAATGATGCTTCATAAACAAGGGGCCACTACCAAGAAAACCCTTTTTCACTGTTCCACCAGATGACAATCCCTAATCAATGGATGCATACCATGCCCTGGTAGGCTGAGTAGTAATGAGAAGCAGTCCTTCAAATATCCTAGCCACAAGCCATGTAGGGCTTTAAATGTGATAACCAGCACCTTGAATTGTACTCTTGAACTTAACTATACAACCATCTGGGATTATGGTAGATGTGCTCCACATGGGAACAGAATGTCTTATGCATGTAATTGTCTATGACATTCTTCACATTGTGCCATGAAGGTAACGCCAAGAGCCCTTAGTCAAGGGAGGAGACCGTGTCCTACCTCTCCTAATGTCATTGCTACTTACAGTCTAATGAGAGTTGACTATGCTTAGTAGTTATGGAGTTATAGTAGAAGAACTGTCTTGGCTAGTCCACACTAGCCAAAAATCAGAAAGGGTCCTGTAGCACCTTTTTATTATCTTGAAAAGATGCCACTGGTTGCCTTTTGATTTTTAGTTACAGAATACTAAGAATTAGTTGGAAAGATTCAAAAAACTGAAAGGGGAATGAAAAGGAGTATCATGAGAAGAATATAAATACAGAGTTTTTCAAATTTGGCAACTTTAAGATGGGTAGACTTCAACTCTCAGAATTCTCCAGCCACCATTGTTGGTTGGAGAACTCTGGGAGTTGAGATCCACCCATCTTAAAGTTGCCAGATGTGAAAAATTAGATATAGTTTTATTATAGCTGTGGTTAATATTTCTTTATGGGGGCTACTGTGTTGCTTAGGAGGGAAAATAGCTCTTTTTAAGTATGATTGCCAGCAACAGAAATAAAACGTAGGATAAAAGCTTCCAATTACAAGTGAAAGCAAAGGAAAAAGGTAACCGTTTGTTGATGTTTTTGTTCCTTCAACTATGGGAGAAACATTTTAAGGTCAAACATCTTCATTTCATGAATTAATCAAGTTAGAATTAACTCAGGATTTCAAACGGGCTCTGAAGGGAGACAAATCAAAGCCCAGCACTGAGTGACAGCGAAAGTACATTTATGTAAAATGACTAGCTTGGGCTTCGGTATGAAAGCTGAGAAATGGGATCTGTCTTCCTTTGATTGCAATGAGAAACCCAACCCCAACTGCAAAACGATGGAGCCATGTTGGAGCACCCGACATCTGTTCTGCACAGCTGGAGTCAGACTAAAGGCAACCATTGTGGATTCCTTTGCCTCACATTTAAAATGCAACTTTGAAGAGGTTTCTGAGTGGCTTGCATAGGCAGAAATTATTTGTATAATTGGGTTATGTGTAGGACAGAGATAAATAGTCATGGAAGAAGGTCAGAGAAAAATAACAATTATACATCTCTTTACCCAGACTAAACTGTAGGCAGGGTGCAGACTCAGAGGAGTATTTAATGTTTCAGTTTGTCATTGTATTCCAGCCTGCAGGGAGAAAGTTATGATTCAGTGACAGACTATATGCTTTGATTGCAAAATGCCAAATGTGATCTGACTGTTACCATCTTGTAGGATTGGAGAGGTCCTTGAATCAAACCTTTCAAAGTGACTACTGGTGTTATAAATCGGTGTTCCTCAAAGTTTGGCAACATAGAGATGTGTGCATTCCAACTGCCAGAATTCCCCAGCCAAGGGAATTATGGGAGTTGAAGTCCACACATCTTAAAGCTGCCAAATTTGAGGCACATTGCTATAATTGAATGGACCAGTGGACTGACTAAACGCAAAGTGTTTCCTACTTTTAGTTCCTCTGGAAGAAAGCTTTTGCGATTACAATTAAAGCAGACTCTGTAACAGGGGTGTCAAACTCGCGACGACACGTCATCACATGATGTATCTCAAGTTTTCCCCCCTTCACTAAAATGGGGGTGGGGATGGCCAGCGTGTGATGGGCCGCAAGTTTTTTTTTTGTTTTGGGTTTTTTAAAAATTTGATTTATATGCCGCCCTACTCCGGAGACTCAGGGCGGCTTACAAGGCGTTACGCAATAGCCTTCATACTTTTGTATATTTATACAAAGTCAGCTTATTGCCCCCACAATCTGGGTCCTCATTTTACCTACCTTAGAAAGGATGGAAGGCTGAGTCAACCTCGAGCCTGGTGAGATTTGAACTTGTGAATTATGTATCAAAGAGTTTCACAAACCAGGTATCAGGTGAAGCTTCCAACTTTCCTGTGATTCTGAGGTCTCTTTTTCTTCCATTATATCTTGTATCAATGAAATACTTCTGGGTTTTTTGTTGTTTTTTTTTTTTGTTTGCTATGTGGGGTATTTGTCCAATGAGAACAAATAAGTCACCAAGAAAGTGTGTGGCAAACACCAGATTCTGAAATAAAGGCATATCCTTACAGGATATGCCTTTATTATTTTTTATGGACAACTCAAGGCAGCAAACATATCAGATACAATTTCCTCCTCCTATTTTCCTCACAACAACCCTGTAAGGTGAGTTAGGCTGAGAGAGAGAGGCTGGCTCGAAGTTAACCAGCTGGCTAAGGTTGGACTTGAACTCATGGTCTCCCACTTTTGAGCCTGGTACCTTAACCACTACATGAAACAGGCTCTGCAAGGTTATATTTATTTACTGCCTTGATACCATCCATCCATTTGCAAATACCATATATACTCGAGTATAAGCCGACCCGAATATAAGCCGAGACCCCCAATTTTACCACAAAAAACTGGAAAAACTTATTGACTAGAGTATAAGCCGTGGGTGGGAAATGCAGCGGCCACTGGTAAATTTCAAAATAAAAAAAGACTGGTCAAAAGTACAAGGACCTGTCAGAAATCACTTTTTTCAGCCCTCTGGGTAGTCCTTTTGTGCATATGCACTACTCAGAAGGCTGAAAAAGTAATTTTTGACAGTGGTCCTTGCACTTGTGACCAGTCCTCGAACTTACGACTGTCCTCACATTTTACATTTTTGCCCTATCTTATCACCATTTCTCTCTCCCCCTCTCTTTCTCATTCTTTCTCTCTCCCCCTCTTTCTCTCTCTCTCTCCTCCACTCTCTCTCTCTCATTCTCTTTCTCCCCCCTTCCTCAAAGAGAGAGGTGGTAGGTTTGAGAAGAAAGATTGCTGTACAATAAAAAAGATGAAAGGGAAGAAAACCAACCCCAAACAAATATAAAGATATTAAGATAAAGAATGAATTGTTAAACTTTAAAGAATAAAAGAGAAAAAATATGAATAAATAGCAATAATTAAAAACACACATACAAACATACAATGTATTTTCTTTGAACAGAGTATTTGGCCGGTTTCCCAAATTTAAACAGTGTTCAGTCATTTCACTTAAATTTACAATTTCTATATTTCCTTTTTGCCATATTTATTCCTCATCTATTTTTTAAAAAAACCAATATTACCCTTCATCCTCATCTCTAATCTTAATCAAATTCAATTTTTCACTTCTATTCTATATTATATCCCTCCCCATTGTCATCTATTTTATATCCATCCTCACATTGGTTAATTATGTAATATTACAGTTGTTCAATACAAATTCAACATTTTAATATAAATCAATTAGTTATATAACTATCTTTTTTGTATATTAATCAATATGAACATGAATATTCCAATTATTTCCATGCAATCCAATTTCTTACAAATCAATTACCAGTAATTATATTTACCAATAATAATAAACCAAATAATTTCCCCATATATTCTTCCAAACCACAACTTAACCATTTCTGCTTTCAACACAATATACAATTAATAGTATCTCAATTATTACAATTCCCTAGTTAAATAGAGCTTTTTCTTTTGTGTTTTAAAATCTTGAACTCTCCTCTTTTGCCATTTGCCATGAATTTCCCATTGTTTGCACCTACTTTTTTTGATGAGGAAAAAGAAATCTGCATTTCCAGCGTTGCAAGCAAAAGAAAAAGAAAAAGAAATCTCTCTCTGCTTCATTTTGTCACGTTGCAGCAAAGACCCTGCTTTAGTTTCAGTTTCGCTTTTTTAGCATAGCTGGGAGGGGGAGGGAAAATGCTCCAGCAATTTACGTCTTTGCAGCTAGCTAGCAACAGAGCCCTGGTAAAACAGCTGAGGGCAAGTCAGCTGAGAGTCGGGAGGCTCTTCAAATTAACTTGTGGTAATTAACCTATACTGATGCTGAAAGGGGCTGTTTTTTCTATTTTTGCAGACAGGGGTCTACTCATTTGTTTTCTTTTAAAAAGGCTTTTTTTTGTGACTCAAATATAAGCCGAGGGGGGCTTTTTCAGCCTGAAAAATGTGCTGAAAAACTCGGCTTATATTCGAGTATATAGGGTACTTAACCTATTTTAGGAGGGACCTAGAAAAAAACCCTCTCCAAAGAGAGTATTGAGAAGCAGAGAAAAGGAGATTGATTACAGCAAAGGACTACTCTAATTATACTATGCTACAGTATATACTGTAATATAATATATGGAAAAGGACTGCTATAATATACTCAGTCTCTGGCGTCTCTAGTTAAATCTTGCCATTTGAAACACTAGAAAGCAAGTCATGTTGGAGGTCCAAAGCTAATGGCTTACTAACTCATGACTTACTAACTGCAAGGGGACCATAGGATATAGCCAAGAGAATTAAGGCCTTAGTATTCCTCACTTTGAGACTTTGGAAAAAGTTCAGAGAAGAGCAACCAAGATGATCAAAGGCCTGGAGACTAAACCATATGAAGAACGGCTGCAGGTTTTGGGTCTGGCTGGTCTAAAGAAAGGATTTAGGGGTGACATGATAGCAGTATTTCAGTATTTGAGGGACTGCCACAGAGAAGAGGGGGTCAAATTATTCTCCAAAGCACCAGAGAACAGGACAAGAAATAATGGTTGGAAACTGATCAAAGAGAGAAGCAATCTGGAATTAAGGAGAAACTTCCTAACAGTGAGGACAATGAATCAGTGGAACAGCTTGCCTTCAGAAATCGTGGGCGCGCCATCACTAGAGGTTTTTAAAAAGAGACTGGACAGTCACTTATCTGAGATTGTATAGGTTCTCCTGCTTGAACACGGGGCTGGACTAGAAGACCTCCAAGGTCCCTTCCAGCTCTATTCTATTCATATCCTGTTCACTTTGCCTCTTCTTTTGTCTATGAAATTGCTAACCTGGAGTTATTTCCTTCTGCCTTTATTCCCAGATGCTCTCGTGACTCACCTCCTGGTCGGATGTAGCTAATTAGGTGTTAGGCTTTGCTTTTCCCTATAATGTAATTTCTGGAAATACATTTCCTTTCTGTTGCAGTTAGATCTGCTTCATTGACCTTTGCTCAGGTCACATCCCAGCTATCAGAAACCCTTAGAGAGAACTTCTCAAGCTGCAACAAATCGATATAGAAAATAGAGGACAGAGGGTAAAATAGTCTGGCTCGATAATAGAAGGCAGTGGTTTAAGTATTCCTCCCCCTCCCCGCGGTTCTTAAAATGCCTAACAGAAATGGGCATTGTCCATTCCCTTCTGCTATCTCTCTGTATTGATCTGCCCTCCTGAAGTAGTTCCCACTTAGAGCCTTGGGATTTTAGCTCCTAGAATGGACTGTTGGTGGGAAATTCTGAGAATTGCACTCTAATGACATTTGAATGGTCCTGAGATGAGAATGATTGAGATGGATTGATATTATATTTCAACCTGAAGGAATATTGCCCAGTGACAAATATGTACTGACTAGGATGATTTATATAAGAAAAGAGGAAACCAAGTCCCAGCTGATTGGGAGGAAATGGGGATTTTTCAGTAACCTTCCCCTGGAGTGGGGCAGGAATGGAGATTTTATAGTATCCTTCCCCTGCCACGCCCACTGAGCCACGCCCACCAAACCACACCCACAGAACCGGTAGTAAAAATTTTTGAAACCCAACACTGGTGCAGAGGACAGAGAAGAGCAATAGGGGTGATTAGGGGCCTGAAGCAGAAGTGGGTTCTAAATTTTTTTACTGCTGGTTCTGTGGGCGTGGCTTATTTTATGGGCGTGGCTTGATGGTCATGTGACAATTCTTTAGGATTTAGCAGAGGTACTGGTCTACCAGGCTTTTAATTGCTTGCAGAGCTGTACCGGTCTACTCGTTTGTTTTTGGAGGCACTGGTCTACCCATTTATTTTTGCAGACACCGGTCTACTCATTTATTTTTGGAGCCACCGGTCTACCACCACACTGCCTTTTAATGCTGATCAGCTGTAGGGCGGCCCTTTGAAGCCCCGCGGCAAGAGTTTAAACAATTTTTTTCCTTCTAGGCGATCAGCTGGGACTCAGGAGGCAGCAATAGATTGGGGGTGGGGCCAAATAAAAGATAAGAATAACCGGGGGGCAGGGGGGGTGGGAGGGCCCAGCTCCCGAACAAAGAGAACCAGTTCAGTGATGTCATATCGTCACCGCTACCGGCTCGACAGAACCGGGCGGAACCAGGAGAAACCCATCAAAGAGGCTAAAACAAATGAAGAAGAATTGCAGGAATCGGGTACGTCTAACTTAATGAAAAGAAGGACTAGGGGAGACATGATAGCAGTGTTCCAATATCTAGGGGGTTGCCACAAAGAAGAGGGTGGGTCAACCTATTCACCGAAGCACCTGAAAGCAGGACAAGAAGCAAGGGATGGAAGCTAATCAAGAAAAAAACCCAGCCTAGAACTAAGGAGAAATTTCATGGCAGTAAAAACCATTAGCCAGTGGAATGACTTGCCTCCAGAAGTTGCGGGTGCTCTAACACTGGGGGCAAGAAGAGGTTGGCAAACATTTGTCTGAAATGGTATAGGACATTGATGGCTAACCTTTTTGCCATCACGTGCCAAAAGCGGGGGGAGCATGGGGGGGTTGCGTGTGTGAGTGCCCACACCCATAATTCAATGCACCCTCACGCCCCATCCCTCCGCTTATGCGTGTGTGACCCCCACACCCCCTGTGCTCACTCCGCTTTTGGCACGCAATGGCACAGTGGGCCCGGTAGGCCCGGTTTTTGCCCTCCCCAGGCTCCAGAGGCTTTCTAGGATCCTGGGGAGGGCGAAAACGGCCTTCCCCACCACCCCGGAGGCCCTCCGGACGCCGGAAACAGCCTGTTTCCTGACTTCTGGTGGGCCTGGAAATCAGCTGGAGCTGAACTAGGGCAACACTCGCGTGCCCACAGATATGGCTCCATGTGCCACCTGTGGCACACGTGCCCTAAGTTCGCCATCACGGGTATAGGATCTGTGAGGAGAGGAGTGAACTAGAAGTCCTCCAAGGTCTCTTCCAACTCTGCTTTCTGTTATGTAGTAAACAGATCTGGTCTGTAGAAATGTTGGATTTCTTTATTCCTTTGCTTCCATCTGGTGGTCATTCCAGATTTTTTAAAGACCAGCTGTGATAGTCCTACTTAGTGCCTACTAGGTGATATGCCTCTCCCAAACTTTTCAAAAACCCCTTTAATCCAAAATTAGTTTGGAAGCCACAATGCAAATCGTAGCTTTGCTTCTATGTAAAATAATATATGTGGACCCTATGCAATAGGAACTTTTAGAAATAATACTGATGAGTGTTGCATTGCCTTAGTGATTTTTATTGTGTTTTGCACATGCCCAGAAGTAAAAAAAATGAGAAATGTAAACCAGAATGATGGAGAGCCTGAAAAACATATCTAGTAATGAGTATATATGACTGGCTATCATCCGCATGACTGCCATTTTGTAAAATTGCTTACAACCTGTTATTATTGGCCAAAAATGTTTGCCTGCTTATGGATATCGTATAAATATATTAAATACTTTTAGCATAATGGCTAAATAGGAACAACATGAGGATTGCAAGAAAGGTAGCAAGACATTTTACTTGCTTATTCTTTTTCTGAGGCTTCCTTACACAAACCTCTGCTATAACTATATAGTTGAGCATTATTACGCAGTATCAGTTTTTTTAACCAGCAAAGGCCAAGGCTAATAAGGAGAACCAATATGATTGTCTACAAGAAATAATTTGCAAACTGCTTTTGTGGAAACTTACTCAAATAGATTAAAAGAAAAGCAACTTGGGGTAGCAAGAATGACATCCCAAGTGTTTTGATTAGGCTACAGCTCGTCTGTCCTGAATAGAAAAAGGGAAAGAGATGCTTTCATAACAGCCACTAGTTTTCTGCAAACTGAATGAATAAAGCAAACAACATTTCATTCATATCTTGTATCCTAGCAATGGGAAGGAGGATGTGCGCTTCCAATTAATTTTTAAAATGCAATAGCTTAAACAAGCTTAATTTCTTTTTATAAAGTTAGGAAGTTCTTGGAGGCATGAGCTCACAATGTTTTTCCTTTTATTATCCTTCCTTCCTTTCTCCCCCCCTTCCTTTCTTTTCAGCTTAACCAGGGAGAGAGCTCAAAGGTGATTTAGGTGTAAAATTCTATCCTCATTTGTGCAATCTGCAACGCCTTCCTTTCTGAACAGGTTCATCTGTAGTTTTTCATTAACATCCTCCAAAGAAATGGATTTATAGACTCTCCAGATAGCTAATTAGACTTCTGCATTGTTCTAAGTGGAGTGGTCCTACATTTCAGAGACATTTTAAACCCTTCTGTTGTATTCTCCTCCTCCTCCTCCTCCTCCTTCTCCTCCTCTTCCTCCTCCTTAAGAGTCTTGTCTCTTAACAATTTAACAACCATGGCATGAAAAGTGGTAAAATGGGGCAAAGCTCACTGAACAAATTTCTCACTTAGCAACATAAATGTTGGGCTCAATTGTGGTCATGAGTCGAGGACTACCTGTACTTGTTTGTCCCAATCACCACTTTCACAAAGGGACATAGAAAAGTGTAACCTGTCAATGAATGTGAATTCAGATGAATATCCTATCCGACAAGCAAAGTCAATGGGGAAGTCAGATTCTCTTAATGACCATGTGATTAATTTAACAACTACAGTGATTTACTTAACAACCACGGCAAAAGAAATAATAAAATTGGGCACGACTCACTTATCAACCATCTCGCTCGGCAATGGAAATTCTGGTCCCGATTATGGTCGTAACTCGAAGTCTACCTGTAGGTGACGAGGGCTGCCAAGCTCTATCCCAGGAAGTATAATTGCACCATCTTTATATAGAAGTGCAGGTAGTCCTCGACTTTCAACAGTTCGCTTAGTGACTGTTTGAAGTTACGATGGCACTGAAAAAAGTGACTGATGACCGTTTTTCACACTTATGACCGCTGCAGCATCCCCATGGTCCCTGGGTTGTGTCTGTGATCATCTTTTACAAACGTCTGATAAGCAAAGTCAATGGAGAAGCCAGATTCACTTAACAACCGTGTTGCTAATTTAACAACTTGCAGCGAGTCACTTAACAACCATGGCAGGAAAAGTGGTAAAATGGGGCAAAACTCACTTAACAAATTTCTGACTTAGCAAGATAAATGTTGGGCTCAATTGTGGTCGTAAATTGAAGACTACTTGTAAACGTGACAGCTCTATCAACCAACTGAGAATGTGTCTTGGTGTGTATTGGCATGAAAATATTTACTATATATATATTTTTTTACTATTGGGATTATATATTTTAAGAGAAGAGTAGCCTAATGCATACCATATTGGATAAAACCATAAAACCAGCTATGATTGTTACATCTAATCCACATTAAAGTATTATTATTCAATTTTTCAGTCTAGTGATATGTTAGGAAATTGTTATTGCCTAACTGGTTGGTCAGGAAATATATAAACCAACATTGTGTGTTTGTAGCTAAAAGTATTATGTAGCTTTAAAAACTGTGTTGCATCATTCTGGATCCTGATTGGCTGAGCTCTGTAGCCAATGTATTTAAGGAGAGCTGAATTATGGTTTGTGTGGACAACTACACCATTTTACCTGCTGATATGCTGTAACTCTATATTTGATCTCTCTGCTTGATCATGGTTATTTATTGGTTCTCTAATATTTATTGACTGTTTTTATATTGAACTGTGTTCCTGAATGAAACTAAAGAAGATCTGTTTTATTGTATTTTTCTACAACTGGTAAGAAGACTTTATATTGGAAAATATCCCTGGACTGATCTTTATCTCACTTTATATGTGTATGACTTGGAATGTTTTTCGGACTATGATTTTGTTTTTTCCCTAAAAGTAAAATATTATAAAAACCCAGTTTGTATGTGAACTGTTATTATCCACAATAATTCTCAGTCGCTTTCGTGCGTAAACTCAAAGGGTACTCTGCTCAATAACCCACAACACTGGTTATTAGCCAAGAATATCCTTAACATGATGAAAACAGAATTAATTAATTTGAACTGAATTAAACTTCTGACCAAGGCATGCTGAAATTATTAATGTATGAAGTATTCATTGAGCGCTAAGTAAACAAGTGGGGACGGCAAACAGAAAAGACATACATAAATTCTGATCCACCACACTCTTTTATTTATTAAAAATTGATTCCACGCTAACTTTCTGCACATTTGCACTCACCGGATTATTTAAACTAATCACTGATTGAGCAGGAAATGCTACTGTGGGAACTCTGGCAAACCGTGGGATAGCTGCTCAGAAGTAAAAACTGTTTCTGAGAATTGGATTAAAATTCAATCTAAAGGATTTAGACTTGAAAGAAAAATGTGGCAAACACAGTTCTGCTAAATATAATAGACTTCTAACTGACACTAGTCAGTTGTTAAAAAGAACTTATTCGCTTAAAAGTTTCTCGGAATCGTCGAGGAAATAAATGGGTGAAGGCTCTTCTGATAAACCAGACTGATCTGCCAGTAATCCATCTAAGATAGCATTCTTTGGAAGGTTAATTTCAGGGGAAAATACCAACATACTATTTTTTCACCAATGCACAAAAGCTTCACGCAGCTTTGTATTGCTGTATCAGATAGGGCAATAGTGGCCATTGGCATGCCAAATCTTGGGACTGCCTTAAACAGTTGGAGACATTGTTACCCTACTGCAGGGATGTGAAACTTGTGGCGCACATTGACGTCACATGACATATCAAGACTTCCCCCTCCTTTGCTAAACCGGGGGTGGGCGTGGCCAGTGTGTGACACATCCAGTCCACAGGTTGCGAGTTTGACACCCATGCCCTACTGCGGTAAAGAGTTGGAAATCAATGCTTTTCTCTTCCCCGCTGTTGTGACTCCGACCCCCGAGCCTGTCTTATCAGAGGGAGAAGACTTTGAAAGTGAAGGAGAGGAGTTGGCAAGGCCTCCCTCCCAGGACCCTCCTCTCTGGCAATGCCTCAGAGGTGTCCTCCAAAGGCCAAGAGATAGGCCAGGAGCCAGGCGCTTCTGAGCAGCCGCAGTTAGAATAGCGACGGAGATGAGTCTTGGCTGGATCCCTGACAGCGTCGGAAAGATAAGCGTGTGCAGCAGAGAAAGAGGCGTGCCAGAGATTAAGCTGAGTCACTGGACCACACCCCACAGGGGATAAAAGGGGGTGTGGTGGCCATTCAGGCCTTGTGACGGACAAAACTGAAAAGCTAGCAAGTCATACTGCATTTCTGGAACTTTGTTATATGCCCTCCTTGGATTTATTATGGACTGGACTTGACAATTCTTTGGCTTTGTGGACTTATTTTGGTGTATCGGACGGAGGCGAAAAACCTCCCTTTGTGAGTAAAGTATTTGGCAGACAGCTACTGGGTTGCTGCCAAATCTGTTATCTCAAAGGAATTCCTGACTGCTGGTTTTATTAACTCCTGGTTGACTGTGTGCATGTGTGAGACGGGGACAGAACACCCGCCTCTTCCCTACACTTCTTTCTTTCTCCTTTTTCCTTTCCCATTTTCCCATTATTTTTGTTTTCATTTGTTCCTTATACTTGATAACTTTAACAAAATTAGTAAAAGAAAAACAGTTGGAGGGCTGTGTTCTGGAAGCATTGTAGAAAGCACAACTATCGGTAGCCCTCGACTTAGGACCACAATTGAGCCCAAAATTTACGTTGTTACATGAGACATTTGCTAAGTGAGTTTTGCCCCATCGTACAACCTTTCTAGCCATTTTATGGCTTTTCCTGCCACAGTTGTTAAGTGAAGCAGTGCAGGTGTTAAGTTAGTAACCTGCCTGTTAAGTGAATCTACCTTCCCCATTGAGTTTGCTCGTCTGAAGGTCACAAAAACCATTCAGTGACACTGCAACCTTCATAAATATGAAGCAGTTGCCCATGGAGATTCTCAGTCATGCAGGTCAACAGAAAGTCCAGTGGCCTCTTGAAAAAAGCACCTTTGGGACAAACATCCAAATTTTGATCACATGACCATGGGAATGCTCCAATGGTCATAAATGTGAAAAACAGTTACAAGTTACTTTTTTTCAGTGCCGTTGTAACTCTGAACTGTCACTAAACGAACTGTTGTAAGTGGAGGACTACCAGCAATGGTAGTTCCTATCCACTGTTTCACTGTCCACCAATAAGTAATCACAACCATTACAGGTAGTCCTCGACTTAAGACTACAATTGAGTCCAAAATTTCTGTTGCTAAGTGAGACATTTGTTAAATTAGTTTTGCCCCGCTTTGCAACCTTTCTTTCCACGAATCACTGCACAGTTATTGTCGTGGAGGAAATAAATCAATGTACCGTAAACCTTTATCTCTATTAAGATCTACTTTAACAAATGAGCCTCTGAAGCAGTAACAAGAAATGTTTTTATTAATATAAAAACAAAACAATATTTCTGGCTATTCTTCCTCAGAAGAAATAGTCTTGTAAACCATCAGAACTGCATCAGAACTGCCCTCCTGACTTCCAAACTGCCCCCAGTTTTCTAACAGAAGAGCTGAACAGCACTCTCTGAACTGCCTTCTGAACTGCCAACGGTTTTCTGTCAAGAATCTCCTTTTATACTGTCAACTGTGACAGTTAGGGGAGGGAACATAAAAGCCCGGGAGATTCAAACCCATTAGCTGCTTTCTGATTGGCTTATTTACTTGTCCATTCCAAAAGCCATTGATAGGCACAGCAATTGAGAAATAACTTTTCTCTCACAGTTATTAAGCTAGTAAGAAGGTTGTTAAGGGAATCTGGCTTGAGTTTGCTGGTCAGAAGGTCACAAAAAGGGATTGCGTGACCCCAGGACACTGCAACTGTCATAAATATGAGTCAGTTGCCAAGCATCTGAATTTTGATCACACAACCTTAGGGATGCTGCAATGGCTGTAAATGTGAGAAATGGTCATAAGCCACTTTCTTCTTGGATGAGAAGCGAAACATCTTCAAAGAAAAACCAGAAGGTCCAATTTGCCTCTTGAAAAAAAACACCTTTGGGACAACCATGACCTGGATGACTGAGAAGCTCCACAGACTTTCTTCAGTGCTGTTGTAACTTCGAATAGTCACCAAATGAATTGTTGTAAGTCGAGGACTACCTGTATTCATGGCTGGCACTGGTCAACATACAGCACGGCTGCACGATGTCACAGGACCAGAGTCCCTTTTGTGTGATTCCATGAAAAACCCACAATTGATCACCGGAGCTAATGTTTCCTTGGCTTTCCCCAATATCTGCCTTCTGGACATGTTGAATTTTAATTCCTGTTATTCCTACCTAGTGTAGCCAAAAGGGAAATGGTAGCCAAGCTCTAATCTTTCTGGAGGGTAATATTTCTGAAGTTAGGGGAAATTGTCATCGTTCGTACCGTTTTGAGGTATAATAGCTTTGACTCTGCCTCAGGCATGGACTACATTTCCTGGCAGCTGAGCAATGCTTTATGCCCAGAAAGCAGGTTGCTTCAAATGAGATGTGCCACCACTGCAGTCATAATCACCAGGTAGTTCTAATAGCTAACATGAAAGCTCTGTATAATAGCCATTGGTGACAGCTCCCTGGGAAAAAAGTTGTCCCGGTTATTAATTATAATTATTAGGGACCGTAAGCTTTTAGCTACAAGGGACAAACAGAGAAAACAAAGATTACAGTAATTTAAAATATTGCTGATCAGGAAAAGAAAATTCAAGAAAATGTAACCACAGTTATTGGGTGAAATGCAGAAAGTTTGAGTACCAATGCAGTTTTTTAAATACCTTTGCTTATTTTATTAAAAAAACAAACAAACCCAGAATCAGGAAAGTAATCACACTAAAACCAGTAATGAACTATCAAATGGATCATGTTACTGTATTCATGCTCTGCTTATGAGATTGCCATAGATTTCTTGGTGGGATTTTTTGGGCCGGGGGACACAGAAGGAAATGAGATGCTAGGCTAGAAAGGTTTTGATTCATTTAGCAAAACTCCTATGTTCAATGGAAAAGCAGAAAATAAAGGGCTACAATCCAGCCATCCTAATCAATAAACAGGAATGCTCAAATCGTACACCAACAGGGTGGTTCATGGGAAGGGATCTATCGCTTGATAGGAGTTTTGCTTGACACTTTACCTACCACTACAGGGTAATAAATCCAATAATCTTAGCTGGGTAGTTCAGTGCAAAACTGCATCAATATGACTTAGTATGTAGAAGGTGGGTTTGGGATACCATCACCAAGAGACCCAAAGGTCAAAACTTCCTCAGCAGTGAAGTTCAAAGGATGAGGTTATGGTTTTAGAGTAGCTATTCAACAGGTAGTGGCAGGAAGTTGTTCTGCCCCAACGGCCCTCAGATTCCGTTTCTCGTTTAAATGCCTAAATTTCTTAAATTTGTAGTGCTTTTATTATTGTGTGTAAAATTCTAGTGCTTTTATTATTGTGTATAAAATTCTTCAATAAAAAAAATTGATTTAAAACTGCTTTGTCAAAATGAAGATACATTATGTTTACAATTTTTCACAGTCCACAAAGAAATATATATCCAATAATAACGGAAATGATGTCAGTTAACTCCAACAAGAGTTGTTCTTGAGAAATCCATGTTGAATTCTATTAACCACTGTAGTGTTTTCAAGATGATTTATCACCAATCATTTTATGTCTGGCTCTAGAGACTTCCTAAGTGCTGTCAAACTCTGATTCACCAAATCTTCCTCTCCCCCTGAAGAGAAGTGGCTTATTCTTTTCTTCTTCTGTGTCTGTTTTGATTTTCAGAACATTGTGTTTTTTGTGCAATTACATTGGTTTCTGCTATCTTCCATTTTTTTTGTCATTGCAAAATTTTGCTGCTCTTTTGTTGTTAAATTATTTGCTATAGTGCATTTAGTATTTTTTTCTTTTTTTTACAAATTCCCCTTCATTTTGTGATGGTGACTTATTATCATTACATTACTAAAATCTGCTTTTTGTTTAAGGTAAACATTTAATTATACTCAAATGTTAGTTTTCTTTAAAGCATTATATGGTCACCTTTAACAGAATAACAGAACAACAGAGTTGGAAAGGACCTTCCTTGGAGGTCTTCTTGTCCACCCCCTGCTCAAGCAGGAAACAGCATACCATTTCCGACAAATGGCTGTCCATTTTCCTTAAAAGTACGACCATTTTTATTTTCTAGTTTACTTGTTGGGAGCAAGTCAAGAACAATTGGTCCCTTTATGCTTTTCTCCATTTCTGAAGGACAAAATATCAGAGAACCAACTCAGGAATTTACTGGACAGCCCATTCTTGACAATTTTTTTTTTTCATCCAGCAGATCCTGGGCAGTTAAGTGGCTTTACAAGTCCCATTATACTTTTAGTATACAGTATGTTATATTTGAAGTATTTAGCTCTGACTTTCAGGGTTAAGTTTAAAACCTTTCTGATCATTTGAACAAACATATTCTTCCCAGTCCTTGTGAGACGCGATCTGGTTATATACAGTTTAACTGCTATAATGTTGTTTGTAGAATTTATTTAAAAGACAATTCAGGAAGTTCATTGGTACCAAATTCCACTGTTTGCTTGCTCTGAAGATCAAACTAACACAACTTTTGTACCATCTGCACTGGTTGTATTTCTGGAGCCAAGTAAAGTACAACTTATTTATTTTTATTTACTAGGCTTATATCCTGGTCTGGACATAATAAATTTGAGTGGATCTTAAAAATTAAATTTAAAACATAAACACATTTAAGCATATTTTGGGATTAGGATTTTTTGGGGGACTGCCTCTATTTACATGAACCTGTCTGGATTTAAGATAGGAAATTAAAAATCTGATCAGGGGTCTTTTGGTGGGATCTTTTAGGTTAGTGGTCACAAGGACTCCCTCTTTCTGGACTTTTCCACCACAGGCTAAGGGCATGAGATTAAATGATTCTTTAAATGTCTGTATGTTCCCCTATAGTTTAATGTCACTGGATATTCATGTTCATTTTAAAATGCTCACCAATGCTTTAAAATTCTATGCAATGGTTCAAGTTGTATTTATATTTTGTTGTTCTAAGACAGGGGTGTCAAACTGGCAGCCCGTGGGCCGAATGTGTCATGTGCAGGCCACGCCTACCCCAGCTCCGCAAATGGGAAAAACATCACCAAACATCATGTGATGTCAACCTGATGCGGCGAGTTTGACATCCATGTTATAAGATTTTATTTACTGCATTGAGGAGATTTTGCCAGGAACGGTAATACAAAAATATTTTTTCATTAGAAAAATATAAGGTGTATCTAGCAAAATGATGCTTGCGACAAATCTGATGTGCTGCAATTTAACCAGAGACTCTGAATGTAGACAGTGTAAAGAGATTGTAAGTTGCATTATTGATCAAGTTTATACTGATGACTTCCGCTTCCGGTTCCGCTGGCGACAGACTTTGATCGGGCTAGCTCTGGCCCCAGAGTCTGATCCCCCCCATCTGGAGGCCCTTTGGGCCAAGCGCCCCATTATTGGGGCGTTTGCCGTTTGAGGGCGGCTCGCCAGGGGTCCCCTGCCTCACTTCCAGGGGCCAGGAGGCCGATGCTGGCGCGCCCGAGGCTCCAGAGGGGGTGGGAGGCGATCGGCGGCTTTTTTTCGAGGCCGCCGAGGCGCCACAGCGCCTAAGGGGACTGGTGCTACCTAAGAAACCACAACGGACTGTACTGACTGATTGCAGAGTGGAGCAGGCATCCTGGAGGCGAGAGGGGGGGGTTGGAGTCCCCCCCCCTTGTAGCTGGAAAGGTGCCGTGGCAGAGAACTAGGGGGAAGGAGATGGGGTGAAACCCCTTACCTTTCTGACTTTTCCTTGGAGGATGGCTGTGGCAGAGCTTCTTGGAGAGGTCTGGTGGCCCCTCCCCCCGGCAGACAATGGCGGCGATCTGACTTCCTGCTTCTTTATTTATGATTGAAGACAACATTCTCCTCTGGCTTCCTGTTTGACCTACTCTATACTTCGGACTCGTTGCTCCTGTGAGCGCCCACTGGTGGACAGTTGAAAAATTACTTAGATTGCGAATCCCTCTTTCTTCTCTGGAGGTTTGCCCTTTGATTTCTCATCTTCTACTGATCTAAGATGGCTAAGGGCCACAAATCAGCAGCAACTGACATGGCGAAAATTTTGGAAAGACTAGCAATATTGGACCAAAAGTTGGACAAGTTAGATGACGTCCAAAAAGGATTATCTGAAATTAAATCTGAAATGACACTTATGAAAAAAGATTTAAATGATGTTCAACAGCTGGCAGAGCAAAACAAGAAGAAGATGGGGGGTCTGGAGGGGGAGGTACGGGCACTCCAGAAGGTGGAGGATGGGAGAGGAAATGCAATGTTAACCTTACAATTGGATAAGATGTCTTATTTTCTCAGGTTCCAAAACGTGGAACAACTTGACCAGGAAAATTTGAGAGAAGTGATGGTTAAAATGTTGGGTGAATTTTTAGAAAGAGATTTGGAGTCTATTGGAAGGGATGTGGACTTGGTGTACAGAGTAAACTCACAATTTGCAATTTTACATAATCTACCAAGAGAGATTCATATTAAATTTGTGAGAAGGGAACTGAGAGATGAGATATTGAGAAAACAAAGACTGGGGGCGCTGGTGTACAGGGGCAAGGAGATCACCATCCTGAAGCAGATTCCCAGACAGGTACGAGAATTAAGAAGAAAATATTATTTTTTATCAAATAAGCTGTACCTCAAGGGAGTAGGTTTTAGGTGGTTGATTCCGGAGGGCTTGATGATTTTTTGGGAGGACAGTAAGAAGAAAATTAATAATGTAACGGAAGCTAAGGCTTTTTTTGACCAACATAAATCCTTCCTAAGTGGAGAAGATACAGGAGCCGAAGAGGGGGAAGTATCAGATGATCAAGGAGCGGAGGCGGACGGAGCTGTTGCGGTCCGGGAGGGGGAGGGAAGCCAGACCATGGTTTTAAGAGCCAGAACTAGGAAATGAAGAAAGGAGGGGAATCTATTGTTTAAGGTTTTTTTAATTGACATTTTTCTTTTCTCTCTCTTCTTTTATTGTATTTTGTAGAACACTCCTTTTTTTTTGTTTATATAATTTTTATATAACCTGGTTGTTTGTTTTGATTTAAGATAATAATGTCTGTTGTGTGAGAAATTTAAAAAAAGAAAATAATAATTGAAATATCTTTTCATAAAGATATTGAAAATTCAACATATTGTAAACTATAATATTGTATATTCTTAACCAATAAAAACTTTTTATTAAAAAAAAAGTTTATACTGGAAAAGGTACTATGGACTCTTTATGGTGTTAGGTTCTATTTTGTATGTGTTCTCTTATAAGGGTTCCAACCAAGTTCTTTTGGTTCAGAGGCATTTTGGTAAATAAAGATAATAATAATGTTGATTGCTTTACTTTGCAGCATGACAGCTTCCATTTTAATTTAATCTTTCAATTAATGAAAATAATACTTTTAATAGGTCTGGTAGGATATATATAACTTCGTATCTCCAAAGTATCTTTTGATGCACTGCAGTCCACTCTTTATCTGTAATGTAACAATCTCATATATCTAAGCAAGGAATCTTTGTTCTTATTTAGAAGAACAAAGTATACCAATGGGTTCAAATGATAAGAATAGCAATTTCAAATAAGTACACGTAGTCCTTGACTTACGACCACAATTGAGACCAAAATTTCTGTTGCAAAGCGAAACACTTGCTGAGTTTTGCCCCATTTTATGATCTGTTTTGACGCAGTTGTTAAGTGAATCACTGCAGTTGTTAAGTTAGTAATAAGGATGTTAAGTGAATCTAGCTTCTCCACTGACTTTGCTTGTCACAAGTTCGCAAAAGGTGATCGCATGTCCCCGGGGCATTGCAACCGTCATAAATATGAGCCAGTTGTCAAGTATCCAAATGTTGATCATGCGATCTTGGGGATGTTACAATGGTTGTAAGTGTGAAAAATGGTCATAAGCTACTTTTTGAGTACTGTTGTAACATTGAACAGTCACTAATTGAACTGTTGTAAGTCGAGGACTATCTATATTTAAAACAGCTGAGATTATAAGATGTTTACATAGCTGAAGAGGTCTCTCATTGTTTTTCAGTTTTTTAAGGATCATCTAGATCAGGGCTGTCCAACTCCTGGCCCGCGGGATGGATGTATCACACGCTGGCCACGCCCATGTCTGGTTAAGCGAAGGGGAAGAAAGTCCTGATATGTCACATTACGCTGCTGTGACGATGTGAGTTTGACACCCCTGCTCTAGATAAAGGTCATCCCTCATGGAGACTATAAAACTGAATTTTCTACATTAATTGGGGATTGACTATGTGAGTGTTAAAGTATCTTCTAAGTACAATTTAATGCCCTACAAGAAATTAGCATCCTCTTTTATAAAGTCTGCAGGCTTGGCTGCTAACCAAACACATTCATTTGCCAACAATGTGTGATAGTGATATGTGCTTAAACCTCAATCTACAAAATCCCCAGAGATGGCAAATATGAGAAGCAGAGATGACTGTTACACTACCCAGTAAAAATGTATTATAAACAAATCCTAATGCATCCATGTAGATTTTATAGTTTCATAGATAAATCAGAAACCCATACTTAATTATTTTGAATATTGTGTGTATAGTATACAGTACCACATGAAGTTACTATGCACTTGAATACATCTGGTCTTCAAATAGATATTACAAAAATTATTCCACACTTTGGAGAGCAGGCAATTTTTTTTCTCATAAATGTGCCAAATTAACACTATTAATTAATAAACTATTGGAACAAGTGATTACAAAATACAAACAAGACTAATAATTATGCATTTATGAAGGGTGGCTCATACAATTTATATGATTAATCATCTAATCATAATTTATATGATTATATGATTACATAATTGATATGATGTCTAAGAATACAGCTTAAAAATTCCTGATGTCTACTGTGTATAATGTGTTACTTTAGAGCCTTCTTGCTTCAATTGGGAATATTAAAAGCTTAATAATTGTTATTTTGTTTTAAACCTATGTGAATAATAACTGTGTTACCGATTACAAATATTCTACATAGAGGGACCCATAACATAAACCAAAACTGTTTAAACTCACTTTTGATATTTAAATGGCATATACTTTACAGTTATAATTTCACTGAATAAATAAAATGATATAATGGAACCACTAAGTCATCTTTTCTTCTAATATATAATTATCTTACAGTATGAAAAGATCTAAAAATCAGTCCCATTGTCATGGAGCTGGATAGAAAAATAACAGCAGCCAACAAAACCTGTAAGTAGAATAATAACATTTCAGCTATAAGTTTTTAAAGCATCAGTTAAAGTGGTTTTCTGCGAAGCTTCTTTTGTTCATAAATCTGAATAAAAACAGACAATGTAAGTGTAGTTCTGACATAACTCCACTGAGGTCGAGGGACTTAAACTGGTGCAAAGTTTATTCCGGTAATTAAAAGCCAAAGTTAAGCCTATTTTCCTTGAGCACGCTAATGCATGCCTAGACTCTCTCTCAGGGAGGAAAATAATTATCTTCTTATCAAAATGAATGTAACCCGGAATTTAAGAGGAAGAACTTGAAAATAATTTATCTGAGGACTGTTTACAAGGAAACCCTTTTCTTCAAAATCGGAGTTACTAATGCCAGTCAAAAGAATGATTAATCATTCTATAAAATTTTTCATTGTGCTCTCTGAAGTAGGAGTAAAGTTGCTCTAAGACCGTACTGTTGACGACAGGATGCGGGCGCCCTTTGGATTCATGCAAACATCTCTCTCTTCCATCGCTCCTAATGCAATAGAAGCCCTTGGTTTGGTTAAAATAAAAATTTGAAGACAAAATTTTGGAAGGCAGATTAAGGAATCTTTCCACTTTTTGCAATTCAGGAAGAGGGTCTCTGATCAAAGTATTCCCATCAACTATGTGAATCTGATCCAAGTGGAAATATTTAAGCCATCTCCCCATATGGACGTCATACAGACTTCTCTGGATAGCCTTGTATTTGGTATTAAGGGCTCCGTTTTTTATAACAATGTCTTCAAAGGGCTGAACAGGCTTGCGGTTTTCCAGCCTATTGTAATAGACTTGGGTGTAATCAGAGATAACTCTCTCTGTGGGGTCTCTTAGAATAAGCAGCAGTTTAATAGAGCTATTCATATCGTGAATCCTTTCGGGAGCCTGTGGCGAGGTAAAATAGCCTGGCGTTTTCTCAATAGTGATTTGATTTTCATATGAAAATGGCATCAGGCTTCTATACCAGTCTATGCCTTTCACGTAATTTTCATCCCAGTCAAAAAAATGGACTTCGGTAGCTGCTACCACAATGTTTGGGTGAACATCCAACATTTCAAGTAAGGCCCTGGTCCCTCCTTTACGCACGCCAATGATAATCGTCTGAGGTATTTGTCTGCTTGTGCCAGGAGGTCTCACTTGTGCTAAATAGTGTTCACTCTTATTGCTGAGGAGGACTTGCGATGTCAGTGTCTCCATGAGAGCCCCATTCTCCACTGGAGCAGCCTGAGCAGGAGTCAGCAGAAGGTATGCTGACAGTAGTAGAAAGGCCATGTGGAGAGGAAGGAGCAATCAGTGCAAAATGCTGTTGTGCTTGGCTGATGAAACATGGAACTCGTTCCCCGTGGAGGAAGCAGATGTTGGAGCTGGGACCAAAACAACAGTGGACTTCTCAGGCATCTGGAGGGTTGGGAAAAGCAGAAGGACAATAAAGTTATTAGTAGTGGTATCCATCTTAGCTGAAGACTTAGATACAAAACCTCCTATAACTCGGAACAAAGTAACAGGGGAAAACTGTAGAACTAATTAAGTTATTCATCTGCAAGGTTTCAAAGCAAATGAGATTTTAATTTTAATTCTGTTTCTAAACTGAGTCACCTAATGGAAAACAAGCCAATGCTTCAAATTCTCTCCCTCCCTCCCTTTCTCTCTCTCTCACACACACAAACACCCCCCCCCTCAGGAAATAAGCATAACCAAATGCCAACAGATAGTATCAATTATTTATTGGAAATATATGCATATATGAATACCCCTCATGCTATTCCTTTTTGGCATAAGCAATTCTGCAAAGAACAGAAAAGATACAAGAAACGTAAAAAGAAATTAGAAGACAAAGACGAAAAGGGGAAAAAAAATCTTACAAAGCCTATTTATTGCAACACCTTCAGCAATAGTTTTCTTATCCTTGCAAATAATCATTCTTTCCACTAGGTCCATACGTAATCTGAGTTAGCTTTCATGTTGTCAAAAGATAACCACCTTTTGTACACCAGACTGGTACCAAATCCAGAAACAGATACATATCCCATTCAAAAGATCATTGTTTGTTGTTCTTCATATAAAACCAGTAAGATAAAGAGGTACAAGAAATCTGAATATTGGTCATTATATACAAAGCTTGTACTTGATACCCAGCAGTCACTCAAATTCTTTTAAGAATTCTTTTTAAAACCTTCTTAGCTTTTCTGTAATAAAACTACCTTATCAAAAGTTCTTGGATCTTCTGTGCCTATTTAATTAGCCTGTTAGGAGAAGTCTGGCACAATACTTCATTTTTTTCTTCTTTAAGCTTCCTACCTCTTTCCTACTGTGGATCTTATCAACTTCATCCAACCACAGTTGATTCAACTTCCCCTTCCTTTCCCATTCAACTCACTTCCTTTTTTATATATTTGTTTTGCACTTTGATCCCCATTCAATTATCTCTGTGTGATTCAAATACCACAATAGAATTCTTTCACACTGGTCTTTATAGGCAAAAGCATATTTTATATGTAGATATTTTCACATATTTTGAAGGGAAAAAAAACCATTCCCACAGGACCCATTGTCTTTCTAACAGCATGTATATGTTTTAAAATTTATCCATTTTTAATAAATGTTCAGCTAGTTGTTCTTGATCATGCCTCATTTAGGCATACATAATTTGCAAATTCTCACTTATAGACAAATAGTTTACCCTTCAATATATCAATTTTCAGATATGTATTACTTAATGCATCATACAATCTATTTAACAGTCTCTATAAATCATTTGGGTTCTCTGCTAACAACACAGCTTCATCTGCATAAAACATACATAAACATTCATATTCCTGAATGATACATCTCTAATGCAATCCTTATCCATCCATCCATCCATCCATCCATCCATCCATCCATCCATATCATAACTAAAAAGACATCACACATTGCTGTCATATTCCTAATACCTGGAACATTTACAAAGCATTCCATTTATTCCTACATGTGCTTTTTCTTTCATTCTACTGCCCTTTTCACATTCCACAATCAACCTTCAACTCCATATTGGTTTTACTCAGGCTATATCTTGTGATTCTTCTAAATAAACATATGCACATTAAACTTTCTTTCTAGCAGTCATCTATTTTCTAACAACTGTTGAAGACAAAAACTCTTGAGTGCACCTTCTGCTCAGCATAAAGCCACAATACTTATGGGTTGCAAATGAATTTAATAAACAAACAAATAAATAATAAGTACACTTCTGAAATATTGCCCATTATTCTTATTGTACTATCATAAATATTGCCCTTATTTAATCCAATGCCCTTATTTTCTTTTGCATTTAGTCCTGTGGTACCTTTCCATTTTTATAGGGGAACAATAATAGAATTCTTCCAATTATCAAACACAGGTAAAGTCTTCACATGCCAAACTATTGTAGAATACTTTGCAAGAATACCACATCTCAAGTTGTACCACTACATCTGCAGCCTTGCCATTTTTTTCAAGATTGTGAGAGAAATTACAATTTCAATTTTTTTTCTTGTTTACTGTTATAATTTCAGTCCATCTTTGAATACCACTGCTACTCCCAAACATCTTACACTTCCCATTAATATATGCTCAACATCAGGGGTGAAATCCACTTACATTCCTTCTGTGCATGCGCAAAACCTAAAAAACACATTACTTCCTGGTTAAAATCAGGAAGTAATGACACCCAGGCAGGTGGGCGGAGCTATGCTCTGCTGTCCCTACTGGATCTCCAAACCACCAGCCAAGATCGCAATTCGATCGGGCGATCCAGTCCGATCTGGGAGCATTTCATCCCTGCTCAACATATTTCTGTGGTATTTTGTATCATAATTCTTTCCCCTCTGTTTTGACTAGCTTCCATATTTTAGGATGATGGCACAGTGGCTAGAATGCAGTATTACAGGCTAACTCATTGCTCATTCCAGAGTTCCATTCTGACTGGCTCAAGGTTGACTCAGCCTTCCATCCTTCTGAGGTCGATAAAATGAGGACTCATTGTTGGGGGCAATATGTTGACTCTGTGAATTGCTTAGAGAGGGCTTCAAAGCACTATGAAGTCGTATATAAGTCTAAGTGCTATTGCTATTTCCTTGTGTTCACTTTCCATTCATTCTATTGAAAAAATAGTCTATCCCCTGATATATTTGCATATTGTACAAGATTTGTATATTCTCTTTCTATGGTTCTTTTACTTGTATGTTTGTTTCATTTTTCTTCTATGTCAATTTTCCCCCAAGATCTTTATTCTATAAAATAACAATGTGTTGGTCACCCAGAAAACCTCATCACCTTTGAATTTTACTATTAATTTCTGAATCTTGATCATTAAAAGCAAACCAGTCATGCTTTTCAGTTCATGCTGTCACAGATAACCATGTAAACTAGTGGCCCCCAACCTTTTGGGAACCAGGGACTGATTCCGTGGAGAGGTTTTCCTGCGGACCGGAAGGGGTGTGGTTTTGTGTGCTGCCTGCATCCCATGGATGGGGCTTTGCTTGTTTGCATGGCTCAGTTTCTGGTATGCTTTGGCCTGGTGCTGGTCCAGGGACTGAGGGTTGGAGACTGTATACTTATGCTACAGGCTTTTCCTAAGCAGATACTTACTAGTCATCAAGACTCCTGACACACAAGACATGATCAAGAATTCTCAGCTTAACAAGGTAATACTTTTTAGGCACATAAGGACCTCTATAATCTTCTTTTCTAATAAAAGGGCTTTTCACTTTTCAGAATGAATTTTTATCCTCGTAGTTTTAAAAGCATTTATTGTATGGCATGAGGGGGATGACTGCTCTTCAAATTAAATGTTCTGCTGCAAAGAAGCAAGTTATGTTGTTCTTTGCATCCCACCAAGAATTTGCAAATTCATTGTTTATATAATTGATCGTATATGTAACCTAATCTTGGGGCATTTGAACCTTTCCTAGATTCATTTGTTTTCTAATTGTATTATTATTGTATTGTACTGTCAATTATGGGCATGTTTGATGCTTTTGCAGGACTTATGAGTTTGACTTGTAAAGTTTTGAACACCTTGAATGTCAAAACAACAGTCTTTAAGTTATTTACACCTGTGCTTCTCTGTTTATTTCTTCTATTATTTTCAACTGCTGTGATCATTAAAATTAACACTACAAGTGAAGATCAGCCGACCTAGGCCCCCCACCGGGAGAATATAATTATTACTGGTATTGCATGTAGGTAGCTTAAAGAAGTTACTGCATGTGTTAGGTCACAGACTTAGAGAATAAGCCCTAAACAAGATGTCAACGCAGAGAATCCCCCATTTATTATTTGGGGAAGGTTACATTTTCAATTTCAGTAGGTCACGTTGAAACTGAAACTCTGTTGATGGTGTGAAGCAAACAATAAAATAGCAATAGGTAAAAGTTAACTTGGTTTCAACCACCTGAACAATAGTGTATAGATAATGTCAACTTGTCAAAAAGGAAATCTTTTCAGCTTGAAAAATGTGATTATTTATGGAAAAATAAAATAAAAGTGAAACAGAAGTTGTGTACATGTATGTGCCTTTTAAATGACAATTTTGTAAAGAAGGATGAAAATGTTCCTGAAAAAAATGTGTTCAGGCATTGAATTTAACTATAAATAGTATCTAATATCAGGATGATTCACAAGTTTTAATTAAGAAAATATAGTTACTTATAAGAAAACAGTTCCTTTTCAACATATGGCATTAGGAAAACAACCACAGTTATTCAAATCTTTTTTTACTACAATAAAGAATATTTTAAATTCAGTCAACAAGACTTAACAAGCATTTTAGCAATTAAAAGAGTTACATATTACTATAAATGTTAATGCAAAATGTTGTCCAGTCATCATAAGAAAGTACAGACAGTTGACTTGCAAATACTATATAATTATTCTTTAAAGTAAGATTTGATCTTTACTAAAATTTCTCTTCCCATGCACCCAAAGCTTCTGATGTGATGAAATCACAAAACTTGACAACACCAGAGAAAGCTAGAAAAGACCAGTTATGTGGGCCACTTCTCCTACCTCCTAACATCAAAATTATAAAAATTCTTACAGTTTCAATACTGAATGTCTATAACAGTTCACACTCACCTTATATAGTACCACATAGTTATATTCCAATGAAGTTTCTCTTATGTTGATTACTAATGTTTAATGATTCTAGGAGAACCAGGGTAGTGTAATGATTAAAGCAGGGATGTCCAACTTTGGCAACTTTTAAGATTTCTGGGCTTCAACTCCCAGAATTCCTCAGCCAACACGGCCGGCTTGGGAATTCTGAGAGTTGAAGTCCACATTTCTTAAAGTTGCCAAGGTTGGACATCCCTGGATTAAAGTGTAAGTTTTTGACAGAAAATATCTCTTGACTCTAGAGAGACTTCAGGCCAGTTCTCTCTCTCTCAGCAATGTTACTGTTGTGGAGATAAAATCAGAGCGGTCTTTATATATGCACTTTTTACCCACAGGAGAAATAACAGGCAATAAACAACATTATAAATAAATAATAAATAAAACACTTACATTTTTCTCCCTAAAGCTCTGCATATTGCATCCATGAATTAAGTTGGATTGCATTTTCCATAGCTTAAAAAGTCTGCCTTTTGACTCTTGCACTCAAGATAATAGACTTCACATCAGAAATGGCTGTAAATCTCAACTCTTCAGGCTCTTAGCTGCATGTCCAGAACCTTACTTCTCAGAAGAAGTCTCACAGACACAGCACAGCTAGATTAGGTTTTTTTATTGCAATGTAGAATGTAACCAAATTCACGCAGAGGTCCTGGCTATTTGAATATTCATTCCTTTGAGAAATTTATGTGGCTGCCTATATAAAGAACCCTAGGCAGCTAATAAACTCACAAGTAATAAAAACACAAACGTAAAACTCTAAAAGCATCAGCACTATGACAGTACCCTCTCAAAAAAACAACAACAAAGAAAACAAAACAAAACAAAACAAAAAGTCCACAAAAATGCTGGCTCAGTTGCCATCTTGATCCAATGCCTTTGAGAAAAATCAGATTTTAATGGCTTTTAGGAAGGCAAAGAAGTTAAAGCCTCTATATTTCAAGGGGGAATTTAGACATTTCTGGCCAAAGTGATCTTTATGATGTTTCATTTTGTATTATACAATGATCAAACCGTAAAGATACTGTATGTGCTTAAACATTTAAAATTTACACTTCTTCCTTCCATGTTTCTAAGTCAATGGATACAGGTAGACCTTGTTGGACTACCTGTCTTGGACAGCAACTGTTTGCACTTAAGACAGCGATGAAAAAGTAATTTTGCAACCAATGCCTGCATTTACAATCTTTGCAAGTTTGAAAAGCAAAAGAAAGCTGAATTAGGATTGTTAAGCATAGCTGTGGCTTCATTTAGTGACTGCTTTCCTTAACAACTGAATTGCCAATCCCAACTGTAGTTGCTAAATGAGAATGGGCGTTGGACTTACCTGATACGCCCTTTCTCAGACAGGCAGGGACGGCAGTCACGTTAGGAACAGGCTAGGTCGCCTCCCCAACGTGACTACCGTCCCTGCCGTGTGGAGAATAATAAGTTTTCTAACAGGTATAGCCTGCTGTAAGCAGATACCATATAGCACCATAAATACCTAGGCTGCTCACAGTGCAGCATCCTTCTTCCTAATGGTATATCCATCTTTTCTTCATCCCATTAAAGCTTCTTTTAACTCTCCTATTTACCATGCTTTAGCACTTAATTGATACTTGGTTCCTTGGTTGGCCATTTATTTTTACTGGTCCCCCAAATATTCTGCACAAGCCTCTCCAAAACGAATAGGAGAAACTAAAAAGGCCATTTCACTTCTAGTGATTACTGATGAGAGCAATGAAAATCTGAAGTTTGGATATAAACTATTCAGACTAAGAACAAATGTATTCCTACTCAAACAGTCTACTACTACTACAGTTGATTGTGCAACTACCACCACCTAGCATCTGTATTGATAGTAGCAAGTGGCACTTTTACAAAATAATGTAATACAACTGTAGGCTAAAGGGTAGGAACCCCTAATCAAATTGTATATTTTGATGAATCCCTAAATGAACTGAAGCTGACATAACTGCTACATGATATGAAGTTAAACATGACAAAGATCAATTTGGCCGGGGCTGCCTACACTTTGTATATAACTATACAAAATGGTATTTTCAAAACACTAGATTTCTCCTAGTCCCTGACCTCCACAACTCCATTATATTAGACTACAGCTGAATGAACACACAAATCTTCATCCATTTTCATGGTTACTTATGCTTCTTCACTCTCCAGTTCATCCTCATTACATTTCTCTTCTCTTTCTAGAGTAGACTGAAGTGTAGGAAGAACACACATCTCATCCCTTGACCTGACCATCAAAATGTTCTACTTAGTTCTCTTCTCCATTCTGGATTCACATTTTCAATATCCCTACAGACTGTGTATCAGCATCTTTAGTTTAACTGAAAAGTAAGATTCCTAATTCCTGTTTATATGTGTTAACCATGAAAGGAAGTGTGTGTGTGTGTGTGTGTGTGTGTGTGTGTGTGTGTATAGACAGACAGACAGATACAGATATATGTCTCTATCTCTCTGTATATTTGTTGATCTAGATCAGGGCTGTCAAACTTGGGGGCTGCAGGCCAGATGTGTCACGCACTGCCAACGCCCGGTTTAGCGAAGGGTGAAAAAAAACTTGTGATATGTCACATGATGCTGCCGTGACGATGCAAGTTTGACACCCCTGCTCTAGATAAATCCAGTGCATTTGCAGAATTGTTGATGGTTCTATATGGCAGAAATTTCTACCAAAATAAAATGTTGCCCAGAAATATATTACAAAGGATAATCAGATTCAAAATGCATTACGAAACCGAGATCTAAATGTATCAAAGTTGCTTTAGGGAGCAATTCTATTGGAGGAACATTCCAAGTTCAGTCTAAGAAATTGATTGATTTTGATGAAGCTTGGATTGTTAGCGTATATGGTTATGCTATAATTGGTCAATAAACCTAAAGAGGGTTTAAACGATGCAGAGTAGATCATTGGGAAATATTAGCTAAATAATATCTGCATTTTGCTATCTTTGTGGAATTAAATGCACACATTTAGAAACATCCTGAACAACTTTGCATAATGAAAACTATGGATTTGAAATTGCAACACTTCATTTTTCCTATCTCATAGAGCATTTGCAATAGCTTCATGGTGCATAATTTAAAAATTAGTTCTGTTCTTTCTTCCCCAACTCCCCTGTTCGGCATCAAAATTATAGCACCCTATTACAAGTTATGTGTTTTTATTATTTGGCCATGTTGGTTGCTGGGTAACAAAATGATATGGCATGCATTAGGCGAAAAGAAAAAAAAACACAGCAGCTTGTTAGGAAATTGAGGCTTCTGAATGAAGTTATTTTAAACGATGGCCAAATTTGACTCAAAATATTTATAAGAAAAGTCTAAGAAGTGATCTTAACTTATTTAATATTATAAACTAGATTTGTGTTTAAACATATTCTGGAAGACAGTTTGGAATATATTAGAATTTTTACAGTTTCAGGTCAAATTTTGTTGATTTACTGGTACTTTTTTTGCTTATCAGCTGGCTCTCTGAATAAGGCCAAGAAGCACTGGTTATAAATTGGATAAATATGCCAATTTTTAAAAATATTATCCTAAATTCTTCTTCCTTGAATGTATCCCTGCTAACCAGTGGTGGGATTCAAGTAACTTAACAACCGGTTCTCTGCCCTAATGATTTCTTCCAGCAACCAGTTTGCCAAACTGTTCAGAAAGTTAACAACTGGTTCTCCCGAAGTAGTGCGAACTGGCTGAATCCCGCCACTGCTGCTAACTGAAGACACAATGTTACAGATCTTGGTGTCTTATCTGCATTCATAATTAGTACTCATACATGGTACACAAGACTGGATTTAATCACCCCTCCTAACTTTCTTTTTCCTTTTAGGAAAGGAAGGGGTACAACCCCCCCCCCCTTTGCAAAATTATAATTCAGATAACCTTACAAGCAGTCCTCGACTTACAACAGTTCATTTAGTGACTGTTCAAAGTTACAATGGCACTGATAAAAGTGACTTAGGACAATTTTTCAGAGTTATGACCTTTGTAGCATTCCTCATGATCATGTGATCAAAATTCAGATGCTTGGCAACTGGTTCTTACTTATGACCATTGCTGTGTCCCAAATACATGTGATCAGTTTTTGCAACCTTTTGACAAGGAAAGTCAATGGGGAATTCAGATTCACTTAACAAGCGTGTTACTAACTTGTTGATTGCAATGATTCACTTAACAACTATGGCAAGAAAGGTCATAAAATGAGGTAAAACTCACTTAACAAGTATCTCACTTAACAACAGAAATTTTGGGCTCAATTGTAAGTCAAGGACTACCTGTAGTTGTTTGTCCCAATCACCACTTTCATAAAGGGACATAGAAAACTGTAATCTGTCAATGAATGTGAATTCAAATGAATATTCTACCTAATACTACTGTACCCAGTTAATGTCTATATTTTGTAATAAATTATTCACTCTTATAATGCAAATAACATTCAGAAAAAATAGAAGTGAATAAAATACTTCCCTATAACATTGCAAATGCAAATGACAAACTATTAAAAAAAATCTAAAAAAAATCTAAATACTAAAATTAAGAGGATTATAAAACTACATGTAGAAGTGGATATATAGATAATCTTGCTTAACAAAGGTATTTATTAAGTAAGCCTTTTACTTATTTATTTAACAAATATTAAATTGTTAGATAAGTCTGTCTGTTTGTCTGTCTGTCTGTCTATCTATCTGTCTATCTCTATCTATCTTATCTATCTATCATCTTCCATTAAACTTTTTAACTGTGCTGGTCTCTGATTGTAATAAACATTCTGTATCTGCATCATCCATCCAACCCTCCATCTACCCAATCTGTGGTTTGTTTACCTGGTCAGTGCAAAGGTCAATCAATTATAGAGTCAAGGATTATTTCTGATGAGAAGTAAAGGGGCTCTCCATTAGCAAACAAAGGAGCTGGAGGGAGCCCTGAGCAAGGCTGGCATTCTATTTTTATATCTCAGAACACAGAAAATTCAAAACAGCTATACAATGATTAGTTACATATTTTTTATTGTCATTAAAATAGCACGTGTACAAATAGTGCTTTCAGCTGTACTAGACAACACAGTATCAACAGTAGAGACCTTCAAATTTCTAGGTTCTGCCATATTGCAAGACCTAAAATGGACACTAACATCAAAAACATCATCAAAAAAGCACAACAAAGAATGTTTTTTCTGCACCAACTCAGAAAGCTCAAACTGCCCAAGGAGCTGCTGATCCAGTTCTACAGAGGAATTATTGAGTCTGTCATCTGCACCTCTATAACTGTCTGGTTTGGTTCTGCAACCCAACAAGACAGACACAGACTTCAGAGGATAATTAGAACTGCAGAAAAAACAATTGCTACCGAACTGCCTTCCATTGAGGACCTGTATACTGCACGAGTCAAAAAGAGGGCGGCGAAAATATTTACAGACCTCTCACATCCTACCCTCAAAACGACGCTATAGAGCACTGCACACCAGAACAACTAGACACAAGAAGTTTTTCCCCGAACGCCGTCACTCTGCTAAACAAATAATTCCCTCAACACTGTCAAACTAGTTACTAAGTCTGCACTACTATTAATCTTCTCATCGTTCCCATCACCTTCCACTTATGACTGTATGACTGTAACTTTATTGCTTGTATCCTTATGATTTATATTGATATTGTTTCCTGATTGCTTATTTGACTATCATTAAGTGTTGTACCTTATGATTCTTGACGAACATTTCTTTTATGTACATTGAGAAATATGCACCAAGACAAATTTCTTATGTGTCCAATAACACTTGGCCAATAAAAAATTCTATTCTATTCTATACAAGAAATTCAAAACAGCAATATAATGATTGGTTACAAATTTCTTATCATTATTAAAATCACATGTACAAGTAGTGCTGTTTAGCTGTTCCTAGCATGCCCTATTCACCTAGACTTCAACTCAAGCTGCAACAAGCTTCTGAGTACTGTTCTAACCACATCCTGCAGAGTTAAGTATAATTTAATGCTTTAGTTTAGCACAGAGTTTAGTACTTTCCTGTTTTATGCTTCTGTGCAGACAGGATGAACTGAAGCAAAAGCAGTGTGGAAAGAAAAATAGAGGCTTCTGTAAAAGATGAAGTTTGGGGTCCCAGGCCTTCTGTAAGGCTAAGGAAAGAAAATTCTGCAATATGTTGAGCAAGTAATAGTATTAAATAATATTCAATAACATTGAAAGAGTAGCTTCCTGATGTAAGAGAGTTCTTATTTCTCTCTGCTCTAATTCTGCCTGCTCAATCTTGCCTCTCTTGACCTTACTTTTGCCTCTCTTAACATTGAAGAAACCCAATGTGGTCTTAGATTATTAGTCTTATGAGAAATAGATTTAATTTGTTTGAGCCATATTCCTGAGGGTTGAACTACTATACTAAAATTTGTCCATTGAGTTTACTCACGTAGGTATTGAAAAAGGCAGTTTGGGGGATGGAGAGAAGTAACCCTCTTTCATTCCTTTCTTGATTGAGATTGTTGCTGATTGTAAAACAATGAGGGCAACGTAAAGGAAATGGAAGTAAACATGCTTGTATTTCTCTGCTAAAAACTGCAGGATGGTACACTAATCCACAGTTGATCTGCTCTCCCTATCATGGGCTTGTTCATCAATTAGGAACTTCTGTTCTAGTCAATCCAGAAGCTTATAAAACAGAAAGAAACATTTCCTTGGAATGCATAGGAGACTAATTGGATGGTATTTGGAAAAGTCTACCCTTGTGGACCTTGTAATGGTATGTGGGAATGGCCTTGGGAGATCGGGCAGAGATGCTGCCTAGAGACCTTGAAAAACATGCAAGGGTTTATTAATGTAACTTTATAATAAAGTAGAAGTAGGTTATCTGGCTTTGTTTCCTGTGTAGTCTGCCTGGTAAGGATGTCATCAATCTTGCAAGTCTGCAAGTACTATTCTTTTGCACCACTCTTACAGTTCAATAGTTTAGGGAGGGTCCCTCATGAGTCTCTTGCTCTGCTCACTATGCAGCTTTGGGCTAGGCTCTCTCTTAGCTGACTGTTCCCTAGGCAGCATTTCTTTGCCAGGTCATCCAAGGTCATTTCCACATACCCTTATATCGCTTTCTTAAAAAGTGTGACAGTAATAGAACAATTCCAGTCTTTAGGTAATTGGAATGTGTTATTATTATCTGTGAACAAAAGGCCAAAGGAGGACCCTACCAATTGTTTAATAATTTGCCAGGCATTAGATCACTTGGAGGCGCTCCTGTTTTTTTAACTGATTATTTTGACAATTTGCAAATGGGAAACTGATGACCAGGGAGGAATACTGTTTAAAATGTAGGTTGAGGCAAAAAGTTGGTAAGAGAGCTTGTACAGCTTACTATGAAACTCTTCTCATCTCTTGGGAAGGATCTTAAGTTTCTAGCAGGTCCCCTCTATTGCTTTGGAAGTTGTTTGCACTTATCTTCCTACAGAGAAAGATTCTTCTATCGTTTGTGGCTTAAAACAATAATTCCTAATTGGTTTGTAAAAATGTTTTTAACATTAATTTTATAATACACGTAGTCCTCGAGTTACGGCCACAATTGAACCCAACACTTCTGTTGTTAAGTGAGACATTTTGCCCCATTTTACGACATTTCTTGCCACTGTTGCTAAGTGAATCACTGCAGTTGATAAGTTAGTAACCTGGTTGTTAAGTGAATCTGGCTTCCCCATTGATTTTGCTTGCCAGAAGATTGCAGAAGGTGACCACATGATCCCCGGGACACAGCAAAGGTCATACATATGAACCAGTTGCCAAGCATCTGAATTTTGATCATGGGGATACTGGAAAGGTTGTAACTGTGAAAGACGGTCATAAGTCACTTTCTTCAGTGCCGTGGTAACTTTGAATGGTTACTAAAGGAACTGTTGCAAGTTGAAGACTACCTATATAAAATAGCTAATTCTTAATAATGGAATAATTGCTAGATTTTGAAAGTCGTCACTAAATGTGACCTGGCTTGCATACAATCCTGGTCAAACTAGGGTTTCTACCTGAGATGAGAGTCTTTCCTTATAGGATGCTGATAAATTGAAAGTTGTTTATCACAGTAGTGTATGTGGCTAAAACTTCTGGAGGGTTAGTGTGGTCAGTCTGGAGTTCGTGAACCTTAAGAGACTTCTCTGGGGCAAGAAATAATTGCTTTGTTCTAGTGGCCTTTTCAGACCATTTAATCATAGAAATGGATAAACCTATATTATTGGCCCTAACTTAGGTTGCACTGTCCAAAGAGGTCAGCTGATGAGTGGCTGTTATCCAACTTTAAATTCAGCTACCAGACTAAAAAGGTCATATAAGGTTGAGACACAATAGCTTTTCACTGACTGCCCCATAGGTGAGTTCATTGTTAAGGTCACTGTTTGCTACTCCAATTAATACACAGACTCTACATTTTCCAGTGCTGTACATTAAGAGCCAACCTCCTAGGTTAACACCCTGATCCTTGCAGTAATGTGGGTAACCTTGAGGATGATTTTTAAGAAGGGAAATATGACTATTGGAATCAGAAGAAGAAAGCCGTATTGCTAGTTTCAAGTCTGATATTAAATTTGCCAGCTGGTATAAGACCAAAATTTGGGATAGACAATCCTCCAGTTTATTACATCCAACATTAATTAAAGAAAGCAACCTGCAAAGGGGAAGGTGGAGATTTATAATTAAAACATTAGTCTAGCTAAATTGTGCCTGGAAATGAATGCTGTGGGCTCACATGGCTTCAGCCGTGTGATTATGAACAGCAGATTATTTGATATGAATGTTTAAATGCCTCCTTCAGTGCCATTTCTGGTAGTGCAAAGACAGCATAATGGGAGTGACATTTTTACCTAACCCAGTGTTTCTCAACCTTGGCAGCTTTCAGATGTGTGGAATTCAAGTCCATGCTCTTGCCATGCTTCAGTCTTGCAAGAGTCTCTTAATCATAAAATCTCTTTTTGCACATGTATTCAACAAACAATTAACACAATCCTAATACCCAGGCATCATTCCAGAAATCCTAAGGACTAGCATCATGAAGCAAATATTTGCAACTGCAATAGCTGGAAAGATAAAGAAAAAAGATCTCTTTGGATCCCAGAGGAGTTGCTGATCTGGCACAGCTCCCATGCCTTTGTATAATTTAAGCATTTCTAAATAATTTTGAGAGATGTGCAAAATGTTCTATTCCAGAGAAAGTGGGTATAATGCCATAGACCAGGGTTTCTCAAGCATGGCTGGCTAGGGAATTTTGGGAATTGAAGTTTACACATCTGAAAGTTGTCAAGGTTGAAAAACATTGATCTAATAACGTTTCAGTGATGTGATTTCATGTTAGATCTAATACTTCTCATACCAACCAAAATGCAATTGCAAATTCTAGCATCTGATATAATAAACTGAATTATGTTGCTTTGAAAATAAAATGAATTTAGAGTCCTGGATCTATAATTACCTAATAATCTGAAAATTTCAAAACAGAATTCTCTATACAATTGTTTTGGTTGAGAATATTAGGCTCTGAAAATAATTTAAACTAGGCTTTACTATTACTCAGCTAAAATGCCCAGAATAATTATGAAATGGAGAACACATCTATAGGAGAAAGTAATGAATGATTTCAATAGTTTACATGTAGATTGAATAAATGCACATAATTTCCATGACAAAATAGTAAAATCTTTAGCTACTTTTATAATTTAGGACAGTCATTTAGGTCATGGAGCTGACCCAAGGAGAATGACTGCCAATTTAATTTTAGGTAGGTCCTAAAATGTGTGTGCAGTTAACTCAATTAGAAACAAAATACCCAAAATTGATGATGTACAGGACTAATAAAATGAAAGGTAAAATGAAAAGTAAAAATGGCCATGACACCAAAAAGATTTATTCACCTTTATGGCTAATAAACAGTGAAAAGAAAACTGCTGGAGAAATAAGAACAAAATCCAATGCAATGAAACAATTGAAGCTTTTGATAGCATAATTAATAATACTAAGAACAACATAAATAATTATTTTATAAATACATTTTTAAGTAAGAAACCCACCAGGAATGAGGGTAATTAGCTAAAGAGACTGCAGGAGAGGTAAATAAATTATTTGAATTCTGCGCCTGAAGGGAATTTTAAAGAGCTAAGGTAAATAAAAAATAAAATGACTGGACCTAGATAATATGGAAATTCTTACTCAAATTTAACATCATCTAAACTCAGTCTCTTCCAAAGGCCAATACAATGGCAAGGGATCAGGGATATAACAGATTAGTTAGCTGAATTCTGGTTCTAGAAAATTGAAGGAAAGTGTTCCTAAATAAGTTTCAAAGATACAGAAAGGCAAGGTAGCTTTATTAAAGCAAATCTATTAGGCAAATAAATTAAGATATTAGATTAGGGCTGAGAAGACTCACATTCAAATCCATCCTTACCTATAGAATTTTTTGGAAATCTCAAGCTCAATTAATGTTATAGCATTGCTGTTAATGGAATAAAACAGAGTTTCCCATATTTACTGCCTTGAACTCCTGGAGAAAGGCAAGATGTAATTTTAACAAATCTAATTTACATTTTAGAACATTCCAAGGAAAGTTTTGAGAAAGAAAAACAAGAAGACCTGTATCACCTTAGACCAGGGGTCCCCAACTGGTGGTCCGTGGGCCATTGGTGGTCCGTGAGAAAATTTTGGTGTCAACAGAAAAATTATTTGCATTTTTTATATTGCAATCCACTAAACCCTCTAAATCAGAGGTCCTCAAACACTTGTGTTGCTGCAGAGAGTCTCCCCCTTTGGGGTCTTTTTGTGTGGGTCAGAAATTCCGACTTGGGGTCTGCTTCAGCCTCCTGGTGTGGGGCTTTGGGCGAAGGCTGGAGGGAAGCGCCACTGGTGGCAAAGAGCTGGAGGGCTTGTTCCAGTGGGACTGTATCATGGCTTGGAACTGGCTGACCATCTCAGCCTGCTGAGACTCCAGGCACCGGTACCTGGCCTTGCACTCCCGCAGGTCTTCCCTCTGCTTGGAAAGCCTATGCTTCTAGTCCTCCGTGAGGTGCTTCTGCCGAGCCTCCTTCTCGGCCAGATCCAATTTGAACAGAGCCAGCTGTTTTGCCAACTCTTTCTTGTGGTGCCTGCTTAGCTCCAACAACTGCTTCCTGTTGGGGCCCTAAGGAGCCCAGGCGGGCAGGTGAGGAGCGACTGGGAGTGGAGGGGTGAGTAGAGGCTGGAGAGGCACCCCTCAATGTGAGTGACATCAAGTTGGCCACGCCCATCCAATCACATGACCACCTAGCCACACAGCCATTAGGCAGATCATATTAGTGGTCCCCGGGATTTAAAATTATGAATTTAGTAGACCCTGAGGTCGAAAAAGTTGGGGACCCCTGACTTAGACCATGATACTGAACCTTGGCAACTTGAGGAGCAGTGGTGGGTTGCTCCCGGTTCGCACCGGTTCACAAGAACTGGTAGTAAAAATCTGTAGTAGTTCGGAGAACCGGTAATAACATTGGCTGCCCAAGCCCCTGAACCAGTAGCTGGCCCGGTCGTCGCTCACTTATCCAGCCACCGCATCAGAGGCTTTTTTTTTTTTTTACTTTTAAAAGCATTTTTTCTACAACCTCTTTGGCCGAAAAAATGATTTAAAAATTAAAAAAAAGCCTCTGATGATCGTGTGGCTCATCTGGAATCGTCAGAGGCTTTTAAAAGCATTTTTTCTACAACCTCTTTGGCCGAAGAACTTGTAGGAAAAAAAATGCCTTTAAAAGCCTCTGGCGATCCCAGCTGAGTTGCCTGATCGTCAGAGGCTTTTAAAAGCATTTTTTTCTGCAACCTCTTAAAGTTGTAGAAAAAATGCTTTTAAAAGTAAAAAAAAAAATTGGTCATGCCCACCCAGTCACATTACCCCCACCAAGCCACGCCCACAAAATAAGCCACACCCACAGAACCTGTAGTAAAAAAATTTAGAACCTACCCCTGTTGAGGAGGTGTGGACTTCAACACCCAGAATACCCCTGCCGGCCATCCTGGCTGGGCAATTCTGGGAGTTGAAGTCCACGTCTATTCAAATTGCAAGGTTGAGAAACCCTGCCTTAAACTAATTTTATTATAACATAACCTTTTTGGATCACAGTCCATTTCATTGAATATATGGAATATACCCTGAAGGAAGAATACCGGTGAGTTGTAAATACAAAGTTATTAGAAGAGAATGTAAAAGCAGAATGTTTAGGAGAAAAGTCAAAAGACACAATTACTTTAAAGATAGGAAATCAACTTGAACAGTGACCACAGATGAACAATAATAAAAATCTTGTTTTCTGGGAAATAGCCATGTCAGCCTATTGCAGCAGAAATCAAGAATCCTATGGCATTTCAGAGATCAATAAATCTTTTTTTATTTAAGCATATCATCTGAAGAAACGAATAAATTTTTGCTGCAAAAGAAGAATGGAAATGGTAAAACGAAAAACATAAATATTTGATGTTATATAGATGGTTTTGAATAATCTACAGGTATAGTTTTAATAAGGAGCCTGGTTCTATGTCAAATCCATGAGAAACAATTTTGAAACTTTTAATGAATTTCTGCTTAATCATTAAGTGAATTAATTCATCTTTGTAATTTTTTCCAAATAATGCCATCTTATTTGTTAAATTTCTATTCTGTCTTTCCTCTGTTCCCCTGATTTTGCAGATGATGCTGAACATTTATAGAAGCCATTTAAAAAAGATACAATAAATACTCAGGAGCACATACATCATTTTAGACATTATTATGTGGAACTTCAAGATACACAGGACAGAATACTTAACACCACAGGGAAAATAAAGTGGTAAACTTCAGCAGAAAATGTTTCCTGTGAAGTTACTAGGCTAATGCTAGTGTTAATGAAGAAGCAGTTTCATTTCCATTAAGGAACTTGGAGTCATGAACTTCAAGACAAGAAACAAAAAGAAATTGGGGAGGAAAAGCACACCAGCTACTAGAGGTCTACAAAAACGAGTAATAAAGCAATTGCTGTTGGCCTCAGGCTGTCTTCTACCTGGTACACAGAAAAAGATAGATTAAAAAGCAATGCTATGGAAGGTTAACATAAACTGTAAGTATATTAAATGGTTGGCAGGTGATATATCTAGATAGGCATTTTAAAAAAGATTATTTTCCCATGGCTAGAATTACTTTTTTTCTAATTCCTATTTCTAATAACTTTAGTAGAAAATTCCCTGATCAAAGTACAGTATGGCTTTGAGGTGTATTTCCTCACTCTTTCTGCCACCTCTCTCAAAATGCATATGTGTACGCAAAGTTATGCAGCCAACTCCTTACAACATGCGCATATATATCGGCTTATTTCGCAAACAAATTATAAAAATCAAACCATTATCGTAATTGTTTGAACATGGAATTTCCTTTATACTAATAATATTCTAATAAAACTAAACCCAGGAGATTAAGTCCTGTAAATGATACCCGTTTTCAGAGTGTCGGCTATTACAATATTCCTGCAGTCACATGATCATGATTTCTGATAGTCCCTGCTGGCTTCCCACAAGAAAGGTCAGTGGGGAACCTGGCAGGAAGTCAAAAGCTACCATCATGTGAGGTCCTCACTTGATGACCTATGTTAGGATGGCAATTGGGATTGTTGGAATTGATATCTCTAAGTGATGTGGTCCTGTGCCATTGTACTTTAGGTTGTTGCTTAGCAATGGAAATTCCAGCCCCAACGGTAGTCATAACCTGAGGATACCAGTATTCTTTCCTTTTGGTTTTATTTAACTTCTCATATGTAGGCAACAGTATAATTATAGCAGTATAATTATAGTTCTTGATTTACAACAGTTCATATAGACCATCATTTAGATCATACTCCACAGAGTTGTTAAGGGGCCCTAATAATCATGGCAATAATATATAGTATAGGTGACGTATTTGTTACAACAGTACTAAAAACAGTGACTTATGGTCATTTTTCACACTTACAACTGTGGCAGCATCCCCATGATCACATGATCAAAATTCAGATGCTTGGCAGCTGATTCATCTTTATGGTTGCACTATCTGGGGGGGTCACATGGTCCCTTTTTGTAACCTTCTGACAAGCAAAGTCAATGGGGAAGTCAGATTCACTTAACAACCATGTGAGTAACTTAGCAAGTGCAGTAATTCACTTAACAACTGTGGCAAGTAAGCTTGTAAAATGGAGCAAAATTCACTTAACAAATGTTTCAGCAGCGTAAATTTGTGGTCATAAGTTGAGGACTATCTGTACAGCAGAGTCTTTACCAATTTGAGTTCATTGAGATACCATTACCTACAATCCCAGACAGCATAATTAGTGGTCAGGGATGGTACTATTCTAGGCGATTCTTAGATGTTTGTAAACTAGAGAAAGCAAAACTGGCGTCCATTTCCCCTGGAAGAAATTGCCCAAACTCAACTATTCAGCATATCCTCAAAATGAAGTCCTTGAATTCTCAGAGGTATATACTTTTTTTACTTGGATGATTTGCTGACCATCTAGTTAAACATATTGGCTTTCTCAATTATAATGATTAGAAATGGCTTTTTGTCTAGTAAAGAGGGATAAAATGTCTAGACAAAATCAGGCTGAACACTGATAATTTGAAAATTAGTCATAGATATTTTGATCCATTTATTTTTGTAAGTATTTTCAGTCTAATAAGCAAAATGAACAGATGGATAAGAGGATATATAAAACAAAATAAAATTTATATCTGGTCTAATTATCTGGGTGCATTTCTCTCTTTGACAGCAAGATGCTTTACCCTGAAATAATATAAAGCTCATTGTTTCAGTTTACAGATTCTAATTTTCTGCTTACTATCTATTCTCTACTACAATTAAAATGAACAGATGTGTACATACGATAGAAAGGTTATTTTTATAACCACTGTGGGTATAAACTCTGGCAGAGTTTACTTTAGTCATTAATATGGCTACAGGTTTTAGTAACACTACTGTATATCCATCATTCGATTTGGAATATGTTAAGTTTAGAAAGTTTTTAAGGTGCATTAGAAAATAATATTCCAGAACTCAGCATCTTGAAAGCAGTGAAAAGAAACCCCTTTCTGCTGCCAGTAAATCACATTTAAAAGTATGCTTAACTCTCTTTTTCTTTTTTAAAATTATTTTTCTAACTCACATTTTCAAAAGAATCAAAAATATTATTTGCAGACTTGACTATTGAACTTGGCAATTATGCTCATAAATCATGATATAAAGCGTGAGAGACCTGATTTTATGACCCTTTTTGGTGGTAGTCGGTAACTGAATCCACTGTTTGCTATGGGATATTTTTGCTGGAAACCAGTAGTAAATGCTAATTTGCAGCAAAAACAGCATAATTTGTAGTTATGTGACCACAGGATGCAGCCAATGACTGTAAAAATGCGGGCTGATTGCAGCCATTTGACTGCAGGGGAAGGGCCCTGTTGTCAGAACATCAGGTCCAGGTTGTAAGTACCTTTGCTTGCAGATGTTTTGTTACTATTACTACAGAAAATTGGTTATAACTTCAAATGGTTGCTAAGTAAACAGTCATAAGTAGAGGACTATCTTTATAGTGGCCTGTTTTGGCAAACTGAGATGACGATTACATAGTTCAGCAATAATAATAAATAAAATAAAATAAAATAAAATAAAATAAAATAAAATAAAATAAA